>VUQR01005870.1:8229-26361 GCA_015108515.1 Hemichromis elongatus
TTTGCCCTTTTCCCCCCCCCCCCCCCCCATGCCCCTTCTGCATGCAAATACATTCATGAAATAGCCATGGTGGACATGAAACAGTTGTGTGAGTGCACCCGTGTGCACATGTTAGTGTGTGTGTGTCAGTGCCATCCTCTTCCTGCCTCTGCGTAATAACGTGAAATTGCTTAAGAGAACAGAAGCCGTTCACGGGACGAGTCAGGGCCTAAAAATGTTGCGTGACAGGTGTTTGAGCTTATTGCATTTAGCCTTTCAGCTGACTCTGACATCTGCAGCGAAATCGGCAACATTATGTAACTGGCAGTGAGGGTTGATTTAACGCGCTTTGATTTAACAAGGTGTATCCCAACGAGAGCAGAGTCTCTGTTTGAGAGGAGGAGCTGAGCAAATCAGTCAAAGACACAAAATAAAACAGAAATAACGAAAACTAAAAAGGATCAAATATACAGAAAGACTTGACCAGCATTATCTGACAGGTGTGACCAATTTCTCAGCTGAATAAATCGAAAGCCTTTGATACAAACTCTATGGAGCCATTAGACACAGATTCTAAATACACAGTGAAATCATTAAATCTTCAAGGTGCTTTCAAGAGGAAATATTTGCCATTGCAATATTTCGATTCAATACAGAAACTTTTTGGTTAAAGAGGATTTTAAGCCTATATAACAGGCACATTTGGGGTGCTTTCCACAGCTTCTGGGCAGGTACATTCCTGGAAAGTATTATGCAGCCAAAAATGTCCCAGAAGATATGACACAACTGGCATCTGGCTCATCTAAGGAGAACTGTGGCTGAATTCACATGTGGGCAGATATGAGCCACCTCTGGGCCAAACATTCATTGCAATCTGAGAAATGCAATATTCACAAGTCCATGCAGTGCATGAGCACTGAAGCTGTTTTTGAGATCTTCCCTCCTTTATGTGATGTAATTCTTTGCCACATTCAAAAGATCCGCCCAAACCAACATGGAGCTCGAATTGTCAGAATGCCCCAAATTAAAAGTTCTGTTTGAAATTCACATTAAAGAAAAAAAAAAGGATGCAGCTGTTGGAAGATTAGCAAAAAAAAATCACACTCATTTTATAGCTTACATTCAAATTAAGCAAATGAGGACCAGAATCACAAGTGATCAAACAATTTGGACACCAAGAACATTTACAGGCCACAAAAACATGGCAACGTGACAGACGAGAAAAAAAAGTAGCTGTCTATCATGGGTGGATAAAAGACCTAAGACAGGAGGAGCATGTAGGATGTTCGGAGTGTAATCCAGAAATAAGTCCTGACCACAGGAGGGAAGGTCATTCCTCTGTTGGAGAGCTTGGAGGGAAAATAGCTGAGTCTGAGTGGAGCAATGTTTAAACCTCCACCAGGAGAGGTGGAGTGAAGGGGCAGTAAAGCAGAAAGGTGCTTTTATGTTATATCTGGGCTCTTTGGACTCCAGAGTCCTCTTCTGTTGGATTTAGCAATGAAGCAGAACTCTGAATAATAATTTTAGCATTTTTGATGTTGTCACGGAAATGACTTGCCCACTTTTTATCATTAATAGTCAAAAAAGTGGAGAGGATAAGGACACAGATATTAGAAAATATATATATTTTAAATCTTTCACATTTGTATCTTATTCCTCTTTGCCACTGACCTAAATTGTTGTCCATTCGCTGTTAAAAACAGAAAAAAAGCCATGATGTTGGACTCTGTGTTAGTTCATCAGACATTCACCATCCTCGTGCTGTAAAGAGCCTCGAGATCTGACGCCACACCTGTTGATCTATATTTAAGAAAATGAAGAAAGTACAAAAGAGCACCAACCTCATCCTTTAAAAAAATGCATGTTCAGATTCTTATTTAGATGGAAGCATTTTGCACAGCTGCCTGTAATCATGAAATGTTTTCAGATGTGGAGGCACAACCGCAATTGAGTACTCGGCCTCGTCTCACTTTTTTTGTTGTTTTAATTAAAACATTTTTTTCAGCTTTGGATTTGTAAAAAAATATATTTACTGCGGCACATTTTAATAGGGAGCTGCTTAAAAAACTAAAATAAAACAACAGAAACAAAACAGAATTTGAAGATTTCATTTTCCAAATGATTTTATTAACTTGTCCTCTTGTTTCTTCCCATATGACCAAAGCAAGTGTCTTTTAATTGGCAGGTACTATGAAACGGGTAGTATCCGCCCCGGGGTAATTGGGGGATCCAAACCAAAGGTTGCTACACCCAAAGTGGTCGACAAAATTGCCGATTACAAACGCCAAAACCCCACCATGTTTGCCTGGGAGATCCGGGACAGGCTCCTAGCAGAGAGAGTTTGTGACAACGACAGCGTTCCCAGCGTCAGCTCCATTAACAGGTACGACGGTCTGCATGCTTTGTGTATGTTTGTTTGAGTTCAGGCATATAGCAACAGGTACAGCATATTGGTAGAGCTCAGAGGAATATAATACTCTGTGTTTTATGTGTGTGTGTGTGTGTATGCCTGTGTGTGAGTCTGGGAGTGGAAAAGAGAATAGTAAAGAGGCCCCAGTCTCCATATGTATGAAGTGGCTGCAGCTCAGTGGTTCAACACGATGGTACAATGACAACCCTTTCCCCTGAGCATAGAAGCAGAGAGAGAGAGGGAGGGATGGTGAAATAAGAGAGAGAAGGAGTGAGCAAAAGAGGCAGACAAAAGGGAAGGAAGGTGTGTGGGGGTAAGGAAAGAAACAGACACAAAAGAAAAGGAAAGAAAGGAAAAGGGAGAAAAGGAAATGAGAGGAGAGGAAAAAAGGGGAGGAAAGGAAGAAAAAGGAAAGGAAAGAGGAAGAAAAGGCTTGCATGAGCAGCCAAGCAGGAAGTGTGAGGCCCCTCTGCCATGTCAGCCTGCCTCAGCCACTTCACACACACACACACACACACACACACACACACATGCACAGACACATATATTTTAAAGACTTTCCACACCAAGCCTTTCAATGATTTCTAGCTCATCTACACCTAATCACTCATTGGTCCTAATTGAATACTTGGCAGTGAGCACGGGTGGTGATGGCATGCACTGAACTAAGGACTCATCAGTCTTAGTCTTTAGTCCTATTAGGTACTCTGACTAGTCGAGAAAACGAATGGAACAAGTTGTCCACATGTCCACTTTATGTGTCTGTGAGAAAAGTAGTGGTAGTTGTTTTTCACTGTTATTTCGGGTATGAAATAGAGAGTCCCTTCAAAGTTTGGGGATGTGAGAGTACCTTTTGTGGTTTGACCAAGCATGTTTCCATGAGAGAGGGGCTTTTTTCTTGCGTCTCACGTGAAAAGAGGTTTTCAGTTGTGTTTTTTAGAATTTGCAAAATGCTGAGAAATTATCATAAAACGCTCTTGAACTTGGATCATAACAAAGATTGTAGCTGTATCTGTTGAAAGAGAAATTTTCAACAGATGTTGTATCAGATATTGTATCATCCCAATCGTGAGCTCAATTCATGACAAAGGCTGTCTGTAAACAAGAATTAGTGGTAAGTTACTGCACACATAAAGTGGCTAAATGCAAGGATGAAGAAAAAAAACAAGCTGTATTTTTGGTTGCCCCATATATGGCAATAGTCATCAGCGCAGTATAGTTTAATATAAGCTTAAGATTTACTCCACCTCTCTTAAGAGGCCAGCTGAAGCAGCTGAGCTCTCAACCCTCTTCATCGCATCCTGGTTCCAGGAGCAAATTGCCGGAGAAGAGAAGACCTGGTTCGCCTTAAGCCTCTCCCTTGGGGTGAATTACGATTTCCCGAGTAACGCTGAGCCTGGGGAAGCAGACTGAACGGTCATCCATCAGCCTGGGTGTCTGCATCCTCTGAAACAATGTGTGACCCCTGGGCGTAAAGAGGGTCAGAAGAGGAAGCCTTCCACCCTCATGCACATACACACATATGCACACCCATCATTACATACGCCAGTCTGCCCTGCTCTAAAAAGGACGTGGACGTAAGATCACGGTGGTTGGCAGAATTTTTATATCTTATCATTACTCCAGCAGCACTGTAATGCTACCTTAATACAGGGCCACTCATACATATAGAGTTCACCAGTGTAGGACAAGTTAGCGTTTATGACACAAAAACAAGTCAAATCACCTGTTTTTTTCCAATTGTGATTCATTTCTTGAAGATGATCTTATTAAAAGGTATTCAGGTGAATTCTGGGGTAATTTTAATCATAGTTTATTCAGAATTTTTATTACCAAATATTTTGCTTTTATTTATGCAAAATGTATATAGAGTAATTCAGTCTCACTTAATTAAGTTACAATGACTTGTATATAGTGAACAGGAACACCATTCTAAACAAGATCATGTCACACTTTTCTGCATTTAAGTAAGAACGTTTAGTCTTGTTACTTAAAATAACTGTGTATATTACTCTAATATATATTTATTTCAAATGTGTTCAGTATATAAGTATACTTGAGTACCTTTGTCTTCTAATATTATTATATATTTAATATAAAGAAATCTTTATATAAGTTATATGATTTACTTAATATCACCACCATCCACACTGTGGAGGTTTCACAGCTTCTTTGGGGTTTTCCTAATGTTGAAAATCAGAAAAAAACATGAAAACAGACAATAAATACACATAAAACTCTTGTTTTTATCTTTCTGGTTCCTTAGAAGCCAGTGATGAACCCAACACCAGAGGAAACTGATCATTTATTGGTGTAAAGGTTGTTAATCCCAGCTGGTTGGTGGAAAGGTTTATAGTGCTGTGTACACCAAGGGATGGGATCTATCTGTATCTCTGTCTGGGAACCTGACAGCTCTGGCTTTAGTCTGCACCCAGACCTCCTACATGCATGTCTCACTGTTTACTGCCCGCCTCACACTCCTCCCTCTACACATCTATCATTTCAACAGACCACACACACATGCGTGACATACACAAAGACAAATACACTCATACACATACCCTAACTCAAAGGTTATTATCCCTTGATTAACCTGAACCCAAATCAAAGTCATCATCCTAATAAAAATGAGGCCATAACTCTTAGTAACCCAAAGTTACTGTCCTGTAACTGAAAATAAAAGAAAGAAACTTTAACTCTGGACAATTATAGCCTCATCTTGAAAGTCTCCTCATACTGAACATCTAAAACTCACTGGGTTTCCACTGGGACTCAAATACGCGAACAGACTGATTCTAACTGCACCAACTAGCTTGCTATTCAAACTCTGACCTGCATCAGTGGGCTCCCTTGGTACAGATGTGTCATAAGGAGCCAGATTGGTGCTCATTCCACACGCAATTTCCTGTAATAAAAGAGCAGTTTGAGACGATGAGCTCTGAGCAAGCTGATGCCAGCCAGTGATACCTGCACACAAGGGAATTCTGCCCACGTCTGACCCCAAAAAATACAAGTGTTGTCTGCATACCAATGAACATTTACCAAACCATATAAAGTTAATTACACTGGTTTAATATATAGCGTAAAAAAGAGCTGATGTGTTTAATATGTTGCATGTATGAGGATTCGTATGGGGACGTGTTTGTATGTGAGAGGAAAGCTGTTTCTCAATCTCTGGTCATAAAAAAAGAAGACTGTTAAGGTCAGCTTAAAAAGCAGGAAGAACTTCCGCCCCATCCACCCACCATTTTCTTACTTGCACCATCCATTTATCATTAGTCAGACTGACTACAGCTCCAGGCTTATACACGCTCTAACCACAACCCTACCACTAACCCTTAAACCTAACATGGCTGCAACTCTCAGCTTTCCCACATTAACCCATTTCCTGGGAGAGCTGGAGCTGCGTTTTCATGCCCACTCTCTCAGGAAATTACTCCAATCTCTGGCAGCAAACATACTCCAGTTATAGTTTTTTTTTTTGTCTCTCTTTTTCAGGCATCTATTTTTCTGTGGATTGTTCACGCGTCATATTCAATGCAAGTGTGCATGCCGGTGGGTGATAAGTGACTTTACCTTATAGGTTTGTTAGTTCTCTGCAGTCCGCTTACCAGTGGTTAACAGTACACAAAGTACTAAAGCAAAACATTATTTTCAATGGTTGTGTTGTTAAAAGACGGGTTTGTCGCAACAAAAATCTCTGTTTACTGTGAGGCTATTTAATATCAACATACAGACAGATCGGTTTTATCGTTCCAAAATTTGAGATGTGTAATCTGATATTTGGCTACATCACAGCTCTGTGTGACTCCATGTTTTTACATCAGTGTTTTTGAGAAAAAAACAAAACAAAACAAAATTTAATTCAGATACCAAACAGATTACAACTGTTCTAAGTGGGAGCAAAACATGTGGAGGCATTTTACTCACCTCAATAGATACTAACCTCATGGTGGAGCTAGAGGAGAAGTCTGGGGGATCATGAAAGTTAGATGAATAGATTGCCTGCCACGAATGTCTGTAGCTACACTATCTGTAAAATGCTATGGCATTTAGGCCAGCAGCTGACCCACAGACTGACTTTGCTATCCACTAGAATTGTTACATTTTAGTCATTTCTGGAAACAGCATTTTTCTTATGCTATTCAAGAGAATCCACAGAACACACTGCCAGTTTTCTTAAGGCCAATTTCTTCGGTAGACAGTTCCAATAAAAACTTGTTGATTGTATGTCATGCTGAATGGTTATCTAAGTATAGAGATGGTTTCTTAAAGTTGAGTGCTGTGAAAACCACAGATAAAATTCCATTTGCCCTCATTCTGGTGTGACATGGAAGAAATTTCAGATGTGGGTGCCTCACAACCTGCAGATATTAAAGCTTTTGTTATAGGAAATAAATAACAAAATGTGTTTTTGCAATTTAGGTAAAGTGACCCTTAAAATAAACCTATTTAAAAAGCTATGTGTGAATTTTGGTATAGAGCTTTTATGCAGTTAAGAAAAAAAATGTAATTTAATAGTTAAATTAAAAGAAAAATGCACTGATTACAGAAGTATAATGATCCAGTTCTATCTCTGTGAATGAGCCTCATACAAACACAGCCTCGTGGGGTTTTTTTTTTTTTCTTTCCTTGTGCTGCAATCTCAGAGGGATTACACGATCCAGCAGATTGCTGTCTTACAAGAACATTAGCATCAGGTCAAACAGACAGGATGTTGATAGTATCTCTGTCTCTCTTTTGCTTTCTATCAGTCGACCTCCAATTTTGCCCACACCAGAAAGTTCATCATAAGAAAACAGAACTAAAAAATAAAAATGAAGGTGAGAATATGCACAGGAGCAAATGTACACACGTGAATGATGACACACACCTAAAAATTAGATACTTGCCATCTTAATCATCGAACATTGTCCATCCCTGGTTTTACTCACTGTTGCCGAAGACGTGTTCTTTTGAAGAAATCTAGGAAAATCCATTGTTAGGATGTTGAAATTTCATTTTGAGTGTTTATGCTATCCAGGCGCTCTTGTGTAATCTGAAATCTTTGGATTTAGGCAAAACAAAGCGATTTTACACCAAAACATATTACTCAGAGCAGCAGCTCAGGACCCCTGCGGACTTTAAACGTTAAGGTGAAATGTTTCACCTTAACAACCGTCCCTATTCATAAACAACTGCACACATACATGTTTAGTACTTCTGCTATATTAACACATTAAACACCTAACTTTAAACTTCAAATTGTCCTTAAAAGTCATTCAGTTTCAAAAACACTTTTTGGCTGGCTGAGCCAAAAACACATTGACTGACAGTCACTGATACTAAATTAAATTTACACCAAGATAAATATTAGCAGCTCTCACTGCTATGATCAACTTCTGCTTGTTCGCAACTTGAAATTTTTTTTGACCATCTTTCCCATCAGTTTGTATGGGGAATGCAGTATTTTCATTTTTCAAACTGGGGGTTTGCGGTTTCACATTTTATTTTGATACAGTGATATCCAAATATCTGGAGTCCTTTCTTTGGTGGCACCACTAGAGTCTAAGTCAAAGCTTCAATATTTAGTTATGTTTTTTAAGCTTTCCAATTCTCAGCAGCTTTGTATAAATTTCTCCTCCATGCTCTGACATTTGCTAGAGCACGAGGGTTATGTTGCGTTTACTTGCATGCCTCCCGTGGGTTGGCAGCTGTCCAGCGGGCTTAGGACTGCTCAAGCCCCTTGTCGAGTCCGGCCTCTAGGCAGGATCTTCTGGGCCTGATTACAATACTGTCGCAGAATGACAGATGAAAGCTCTAAAGAGCTCTATCTTTAGCCCTGGGTAAAGCCGTCACTGTTTCAGCCTCCACTTAAGGGAAGAATGGTGGGACAAAGAGAGAAGCAGATGTAGAGAGAAAATAAGTCACTACATGGGAAGAAAGTCAGCTATGGCACTGGTTTGCTGCACCCAAAAGAATGACTATGGCAGGAAAATCACTAAAAGTCTGCAAAGTAAAATGCATAGTGATTCATTTAAGCATATACCTACAGCGAGAGTGTCTTCTGTGTCTTCACTCCCTATTACTGACGCCGTGCTATTGCTGTCACTGAAGAAGACAAAGCAGAGTTTTCCCTGGCCTCCCCTCTGTCTGTCCACCTCCCCTCTCAGGCCACTGTTGGTTTAACCCCAGTGGGCAGCAGGCAGGTTTGACAGCACCCAGACACTATCATGTAATTTATGGTACGCTCTGAGAGTGGTGAGGAGATGACCACTCACATCTGACCCCTGCCATCTTATCGGCCACTCATCAAGTAGAGAACACTCAAACTTATCGTCGCTTACTCATTCGTACACAGAGTCAGCAGAGTATAGTTAGTCATAGCAGTAGGTTATAATTTTCAGAAGGTCATAAAGATAATACATACTTGTAATGGTAGAGAAAAAATATAGTTTTTAGTCCTTCTTCTGTTCTAGTTTACAAATGCGGTGAAGTAATAAGCATCTAAACCGATATGTTTTGTATATTTCATCATATCAACAAAGTGACATCTGTGAGTTTAATTTGAAGAAGTTCTTTGTGTTATACTCTACCAACGACTTTATCATAGCAAGGTAGGATCAGTGGTCTCATAAGTTATGATGGAAATGATAAAAGACTGGTGCCGATCACTTTATCACTTTGTAGGTTTGATATTGCTACAAAGCAGTTTGAGAATTGGGTGTGTGGATTTTGTTTTTCAATTAGCAGCTAACGGTTTTATTTCATTTTTTTTTTTAACTAAGGATGCAGGTTTTGCAGTGTAGTCTAAATCCTGTAGGGGGCGTGCTGCACAACACTATCACACCCACAGAAATCGGCGCTCCACTTTGTCAGAGCTTGGAAAGCTGCAACAGCTCATTGTCACTATAGCCTTCCAGTTAAACACTCACAGTGGTGTAAAATCTGAAAATACTTCTTCACACAGTAATGTCTAAAAACAGAGACCTTTGAACCATACTTTTGTAAATCTGTCCCAAATTAGGGCTCGGCTTCAAGATGTGAAATCGCTGTTAACTCAACCAGAGTGAATTTTATAAGTATACCTGGTGATTTCTTTCCAACCCAAAGAAAAAGAAACATTTTTTTTTCCACTGAGTTCACCACAGAACATCTTTCAAAACAAGCACTGGACTGGGTTTAAGGTGATGTAAACACAAATCTATTTCTGTGGCCATGACACACCATGGTTTCTCTGGAAAGGGAACAGCAGGCCAGCATTACAACAAAGGAGCCCACACAGACAGTGGCGGTTAGAGCATCTCTTTGGACGCAGACATGGACATAGAGAAGGATAAGAGGAGAGAGGGTAGACCTTCAAAGCCAAGTGCAAAACAATACTTAGTTACTGTAGGCCTCAAACCCTAAAGTGTACACTACACATTTAATAACGGGCAAAATACAATGCTTTGACTAGTAGTAAGAATATCTATTACTTTATGAACTGAGTACTTTTTTTTTTTTTTTTTTAAAGAAAAGCAGAACTACCACAGTAAAGAATAAAAAAACAATTTGAAGTGCTGTAGAGGAAGAAATGAGCCAGATCACTGGTAAAGTCACCCTGACACTGAGACACAAAACAGACAGAGACCTCTCCCTCGTAAACTCAGCAGTGAGTCTTCAGCAGTTTGTCTCAAACCGACAAATTCAAATGCAATGAAGCCTTTCCAGCTTATAAATATGTGTGTGAAGACTGAGCCATAGAAGGAATTTAATCTGCGTGCGTACCTGTGTGAACGTTTTATCAGTAACAGAGCTTCTCTGGCCCACCACTGTGCAGGGATCGATCAGACAGTAGACAGTTGAGGGCAGATGTTACCTGACACACTCCTCCTTTCATTGAGCCCTGGCCCACCCAATTTACTCCATCAATCAATGGATTGGGTGCCAAAAACTCTCCTCCCTAATCCAACAACCTCCCTCCCACCCCAAACACGCAAACACATCACAACAGCTCATGCTCACTTACACTGCAGACCAAGTTGTAGCTCATCTCCAAAGAGCAAAGGTGATTTAAGGGTTTGGTGTGGGGTAGGATGCAGCATGCTGTCGCCCAGAGACATGCAATTATAAATACATTTAGAATACAAATATAAAAAACAGTCAAACAATAAATAACCCAAAAACCAGTTTGTTCAGATTTTGTTCATTTTCAGCTCACTGCCAAGGAAAATTGCTTAATGACGCACTAAAATCCGAGATGACATGTGGAACAACACAGGCTTACTATTCTCTTCATCACCTACAAGAACATGTGGGAGCTGAAAAAATAAAGAGCAGATGATGTTCACAGTGCAGGGGCATTTGTCTGAGTGTGTGTGAACCGGATGCAAATGACGTCTTTGATTTTGTAATCCACAGAGCTCAGAAGCCAGCTCTTGTGCAGTTTAATGTCTTGTGTGTTTTTTGGACTATCTGGTTTCAGCTGCACAGTTGTGGATAGTTAGCATGTAAGGTAGAATATGGGGGATGACTTCTATTCTGGAGGAGTATACCAGAGTCATAGATCACTGGGAGACAACAATGAAAGCCATTCAGTCACTCAGCGAAGCACTAAAATCTGCTTCACATAGATTGAGTGGCTATAATCTGCAGTGTTACAGTGCTGTGCTAAAATCTCTAGCCAGGGCAGCAGACATTCTTGTAATTTTTCAAAATGGTCTTGACCAGCAGTTCTCCAGGTGTTTTGAAGGTCTTTCACAGTTTTTCTTTCAACATTTGCTGCTTTTTCACTCCTTTTCAGACCAGACTTTGCAACTGATTATTTTCAGAGGAATGCTTTTTGTTTGCCTAGACACTTAAGACTGATCCATGAATCATTCAAGCACAAAAAAGACACCCAACCAGGGATGAACCAGTGTTGTTTCTACCCATAACTGATGACTTGGCAAAGAACTAATTTTAAAATATATTTTCAGGTACTTACCAGGCAGTTACTAACGGTTTGTCACAAAAACACAGTTTTCCCCAATGACATGAATTGGCTCCACAAGCATAAAATAGTATTTTTGCACCAAAAAGGAGATTCCCAGGGAGCTATTAGCTGATTAGCATTTTCCAACATGGTGTGGAGGCTGTCGTTTAACGTCTCGAGAAGCACGTTAAAGGAAGGAAAACAAGGAGATATGGGGGAGATATGCAAAATTATACAAGAAGTGGACTGAAAATCAGTGGTAATGAGTCTAATGGTTCAAATCCTTGTCAGTATGTATGGAAGAGGTCAGAAGAGAAGTACAGCAATGAGGGCCTGTAGCCATCAGTGAAACATTTTGGAGGCTCTGTCATGGTTTGGGCTAAATTTCAACCTTTGATGTTGGACATAAAATTGATTTGCAGAAAAGTAAGAACTTTAATACCCAATGCAATAATATTTGGTAAACACCTGATTGTCATGAACTGGCCTCCCCATAGCCTAGCCCTCGGCATCATTAGAGAAGTGTGGGATCATCTTGACAGTGAATGGAATAAAAGGCAGCCAACATCCAATTATGGGATGTCCATCAAGAGGTCTCGGGAATTATTCCTGAAGACTGTTTAAAATGACAAGAAATTACAAGAAAGTTTGAGTGCAGGCTAGAAAAAAGGTGGACATACCAAATATCGACTTCTAATCTCATTACAAGTGTACAAATTTTGTTTTTGCCTTACATTATGCATTTCCATTTCTATATATCTCAATAAATCCCTGTATCCATTTCCCATTTTCCTTGCAAAACATAAAGAAATTAAGGGTGGCTCAAGATTTGTACCTAGCAGTACTGCACACATTCTCCACAATGATTTCCCATATCTTTTTTACTTTTTTATTTTACTACTATTGTGCTCATCCAGTAGTTATGGCAGTTACACAAAGGTGAAAATATTTCCAGCTTGCTACAGACGCATGTTGTTGATGACTAACTAGCCACAAATGCGTCATTCGATTTACAAACAGATAACAACAATGATTTTTTTTTGGGAACCATTAACTGTGACTACATCTCTAAACACTGATGTCATCTCTTGGTGCCCTTGAGTGAAATAACTTAACCATGACAGGATTTAGCAACAAAGCTGACAAAAAAAGAAAAGATTCATTTTGACTAGGAAAATAAAAAGTAAAAGCATTTCCTGATACACGCGATGATAAAACTGACACAAAGCCTCCCCCTGTGCTTACAGTACAGTAAATTATCTTATTGCCTGGGGTAAATCAAGGTAAGACTTGTCAGCTCTTCTTCTTTTTACCCTTCTAGGCTTTCCACTAGCTTCTGGTTTATTTCCACTCTTTTCAGGTCTAGTGTGATGCACATGATTTCTAATGGCAAAGAAAATTTACCTTGTACCTGCTACTAATCTCTGTCTCTCTTCCACAGCATGTCTTTATCCTGTTCTTTTCTTCTCTCACCCCAACCGGTCGCAGCAGATGGCCGCCCCTCCCTGAGCCTGGTTCTGCCGGAGGTTTCTTCCTGTTAAAAGGGAGTTTTTCCTTCCCATCATCGCCAAAGTGCTTGCTCATAGGGGGTCATATGATTGTTGGGTTTTCTCTGTATGTACTAAGCGCCTTGAGGCGACTGTTGTTGTGATCTGGCGCTATATAAATAAAATTGAATTGAATTGAATTGAAAATAACTGCTGCTTTTTATTGCTTTTCCAAGTAACTATTTGGGCCTCCGCAAATTGTAACAGTGGCGGAATCAGACTGGTCAAGCAACCAATGCTATCACTACAAACAACTCTGATGTGTCTCCATTGGAAGAGGGAATCTGACCATCGATTTAAGTGGTGTGGCCATTCTGTGGCCATGAATGAAATCACTTTTTGTATGCACATTATTTTCCCTTTGATTTTTTTCTAGGTAAAAATACTATAAATTATTTTCCTTATCTGGAGTTACTGCATTTTTCATAGCAGTAAATAGTATTTTAAAGATAGACATTTAACCTGCTTTATAATAAAAAAAATATTGTTTTTAAATATGCTATACATCCTGACAGTGTAGGTTGTGTAATCAGATTACATGTTCAGATAATTCTGTAATGTAATGCATTACTGTAGTAAATTCAGTTATCACTTTACTTTCAGTTCACCTCCATTCAGTTGAAAGCAACAACTTTATATTTTTATTTATACTGTTAATCACAAAATCAGTGACAATTTTATTTATATAGCACATTTTATTACTCAACTCAACATGGTTAACACAGAAGATAGAAACATTTTTTTAAATAGCTGCCTATTGTGCAAAACTACCAAATGTTCCTTTTTCCCCCCTTTGCACTTGTGTTACAATTATCTGATTTCAGTTTGAGTGTAAGGAGGAGAAAAAAGATCAAGCTGTCTATAAATTTTGAGGTGTGATGATATTGATATTACTTTTATTTTTATTGCATGAAAGGACAAGTGCATGATGGCAAAATGCGGGAGAGAAATAAGCATGATATATGCATTATACTGCTAACACAAAGCTAGAAAAACAGTGATGGCAATGCTGAGTGTATGCTGACCCCAGTCCCACAGCCAGAGCCTGACTTCAGCAGGTAACAGAGACTGTGATGGGCGGTTTTGTAGCATTGTGGCCTCCATTTGTAACTGCAAATGTTCATTCAGTAGAGTCAATCCCTTTTAACTTTCTTTGGGCTCTTTTCACCTTTGCTTTGTGTTGCCAATCGTATGTTCAAACTTAAACACAGAAAAATTGTGTGTTTGTCCTTATTTTATTGTTATTTTGTAATTATGTGACCGTATATTTCAGTACATGTGACAGAGGAATTTTAAAGTAATGTAAAAAGTAGTGCAACAAATTGCTTACTCCAAGGAGTGAGTAGGTAATTTAATTAGTATTCAAAAAAGAAACGATAAGTAAGTAATGCATAACTGTTTTGAGACATGATCCTTTGCATTAACCATTGCAGAAATTATATCTCAATAATGACTAAAAATAAACACTCAAGGGTTAATAATGCCTGAAATAAAAAGTGAAAAAAAAATTCAGCTAAATATGAAATTACATTTTGTGTTGGATGGCCCACATCTTTACTGCTGTGTGACTCAACAGGCCAGCAGTCAGTCTTTGCAGCTAAACAGTGAAGTCGTGACCTCTGTTAAAAGAGCCTCCTCATTTATCAGCTATGTTTTTATTGGTGTGACACAAAGGGCCAGCAGTTCAAGTAATCCAATTTATAAGTATGAGCTAAAAAAATTCAAATGGAACAATGTGGCATGGTGTTGTTCATGTGCGCTCGTGTTAACATGTGCGCATGTATGTTTGCAGCTATGATGTACACTTGTTTGTGTTAAACTGCCACTGCTTGCCTACTTGTATTTCCCCTGCAGGGATACTGATAGTCCCTCAGATAAGCCCCATCTCCATTTACAATCACAGCTCCTGAGATTGAGTCTTTTTTCTCTAATAAGTAAATTACCTCTAATACCTTCTGTGCTGTACTTGGCTGCTCTCAGTCTGCTCAGACCCTCATGGAAACCAGATGTTAAACCAGCCTGCTAGCACATACATACGCCAATGTAATGTAAGGTTGGGCAGTCCTGAAAGGCATGTGCATTTATATGCATGTCTCCAATGAATGTGATAAGTAGATGGTCATCTTTTTCATTATCAAGTCTTCAGTGTAAAATGAACCCTTAAACAAACCTTCAATATTTCCATTTTATGCATTTCCTTCCTCTCAACACTACTTTCTCTCTCTTACCTTTCTTTATTTTCCTGTCTGTCACCATCTCTCCTGTCCTTTTATCGGCACAGCCAGCTTTATCCCCACTGGACTCATTTCTTTCTCACAATAACAAACACAGATTTGGTATTGAGGTTAGGGTCACATCCAGTTGGCTAATGAAGGTATCAATCGATCTTGAGGTGTAGCACCACTAGCTGAAGGGGGATAAACCTTTTGGTGATCAATAGTCCCACCTGGAAAACATATTTATCCACGCTGCTTGTTTGACACTCCTCAGCAGCTGTGTATCAATAATGTAAACATCATGAGGCTGTTAACTATTGCTAATGATATATCCTCAGTTTACAGATGTATCCATCATTGGTTGACGATAACTTCTGGTTTTGGACAATGAAAAGAGAAGGTTAAAACTGATACCATATGTGGTGGTCACAGTATGCTGTGTTCATGTGTGCAGAAAACTTTGTGTCTATATGTAGAATGTGTGCGCGCGTGCATGTGTGATGGTGATTGGGGGTACGATGGTGGGTTTGTGGATGCTCACACTCACTGACAAGCCTCCATGAATGGTGCACCCTGGGTTCAAGTGGAGATGCTGTTCTGTATCACGAGGTTTCCAAAAATACACAGTTACAGACACACATCCACCACGTCCACCTCCACCCTACACAAACAGTCAGCACAGACACAGTGAGAAAGCACAGGCTGACCCTCCATGTGTGCTGTTGCTCGTGACCCATACCTGTTTTTGTGGGTTTTACAGGCAGCTTCACACCAACATGTCACGCATCGCCACACTGTCGGCCTCTGAACACTGACTCTTTGTGCGGCCACAGCAGTGCGTGGGAAGGACCTTCTCCCACACGCCACATTGTGTTCATCTCTTAAATTTCATTTTCACATGTGATTCTCAGGGTGAATAATGAGTAAAAAAAATACCCTAGAATGTGTAAGAGTTATATATATAAAACAAAGATGATTTATGTGGAGAAAATACATTTGATGTCATTTTATTCTTATAATTATTTTTCTCTTATAATCTTTACTCCACTGTAAAACTGCAATTTAACAGTTTTGTTGTTCTAATAAAGGAGGTTGTTACATATGCAAAAAGACAGTGCACGCAAGTTGGAGGCTCTGGCATACAACTGAGCCAGAAGACAAATACATCAGCGTCCTCAAGTAGCAGCTTAAATGGGCCCCCAAAATATTAGTCTCAGTGTTAACATTGAAGAAGTGGCTCCAGGTTGCTGGCCTACTTGGCAAAAATGCCGAAAGTAAACTTTTTTTTTTAACCAAATATAGCTTTTTCTTGAAATTGTCTCAAACTCACTAAGTTAAAATTCTCCGTGCATGTTTGTTCACCTGTAATATACTGGAACTGATGTATAGCAAAATAAAATGAAACAAAAAAACATGAAAATCTTTCATTTTTCTAGTGACATTTAGGAACTTATATACTTTCTGTTTCTCCTGTGGAATTACTGCTTTGTTACTTCATTATCCTTTACATTAAGTTTTGCCGTATTACTGTTAATCACATCAGTTGTACAATGTATCGATTTTACATGTATGCCAATGTGGTTGTTGGACTTGTTTGTTTGTGTGCATGTGTGTGTGTGTGTGTGTCACTTAGAGCATGTGTATTGACATCCTAGTGGATTATAGTGGTCAATGCGCTGGAGCAATGCAGGGCTAATGAGCCCCATCTGGAAACCATTGGCAGAGACTGGAGCCCTGCAGCTACAAGAACTTCTGCCCACTTTATCCTCTTCTCACAGGGCAAAGACTCTCAGTCTTTCTCTCTGTGTCTGTTTCTGAGTCTCTCCTTCCATCTTACTTCCGCTCAGAAGTGCATCCAAAGAAATGAAGGTCTAATGCAGATAAACTTCCAGAGGTACGCATGTAGTAGAGACTACATATACACAGAATGACTGACATAACACACGTGTGCGCACACACTTACATCCCCGTTATTGGCAGCATCTCTTCTAGTCTGACCCCAGAGGGAAGTGGTGAACCGAACTGAAGATCTCTATCACTGCGGCCCCAGAGACATGGAGTTGATTGTGTGTGTGTTTGTGTGTGTGTCTATTTCTATGTATGTGTAGAGGACAAGCCGAGTCTCTGGAGAGCGGTGGATATAGAGGAGCCCTGAGGCCACAGGAAATCCACAGAGACAGACAGGCTGAGAGAGTGAAGGCTGTCAGAGAGAGCAGAGGAGACTGTGAGAGAGATGGGGAAAGAAAACTGAGGGAGGGATGATGTGCTGGAAAGAGTTTGTCTGCTGATAGATGTATAAAGAGGTGGAGCTGGTGATTTTCTACAGCTTCATGACAGTCTGCCACTTTACCGTTAGGCGTCAGATTCCTTAAGAAGCACTAAACCTCACAATGAAAAGTTTTGCGTTATACAATTGTGATCGTCACTCTTTATTTTTTTAATGATTTTCGTAATGCTAATTTCCTTTTTGATCATTTTTCCTGTCCAGTTGCTCATATTAATGTAAAATTAGATGGCTGTAGTCAGTGCAGTCGTCAGCAGCCGGCACGTATGAGTCAAGGTCTTTTCCTTTACTTTACTCAGACCTGGCTTTGGTTCTCCAGCTATTTAAATCTATTGAAACTTCATTAGGTGAATCGGCCATCTCATGAACGTTTCCCCTTGTGAAAGAGTTGCTTTGTAGAGGGGAGCAGCCAGGCCCATCCACAGACCTTCAGCATGTCTCAGTGGGACACCGTTCCCCGTTCTCCGTGAGCTTTTTTCATTTTGGAATATTGTGATTTCATTCAGGCTGCTCGTGTGGCCTTTAACAGTTGACTTATACTCGCAGTGTAGAGCTTCCATGGCTGTGTGCTCTAGATTTAGAAGACCACCCACACACACATTCATCTGCTGTCTCATTTGCTCCCTTTTCTCTCCCTCTTTTATACGAACACACACACACACACACACACACACACACACACATACATGCCGGCTTTACATGGCGTATTATCCTGAAGAATGGAAAAAAATCATTGGGGAAAAGTAATGTTGCTAAATAAC
>VUQR01005872.1:1926-14560 GCA_015108515.1 Hemichromis elongatus
AAAAACAGTGAGTAAAAGCTTTCTGTCCCTATAAAACCTTTTTTTATGCAATTAGCAACAGTAGCTTACATCACAATTATTACACAGAGATTTAGATCGAGGTAAATCAACTCTGCTAAGCTAAAAATAGATTTCTTCTGTTAGTTTGGTTGCAAACAGCATCTGCTATGGCTCTCATGTGAAACTAAATCAGGCTGTGTCCATATGGCTCTGATGCTTCCATTGCTGCTGGTCGGCCGGTAGCAATGGGCGGGTAACACGGCTTCCTATATAACATCCTGATAGATCCTGTATTGATGTCTTTCTCTCTCACACACACACTCTGTGTCTTTGTTATCTGCCAGCACTCTGATTAAACTTCTAAAGCAGATTGCATAATACACACAACAGAAACGGGGCAGTGGAGATTTAGAACAGCACCCTCTCTCTCTCTCTCTCTCTCCCTCTCTCTCTTTCGCTGATGAAGGGATTGCATAAGAAAGGCGAAGGGATGGATTCAGGTCATGGTGGCTCTGGGAGCCAGTGTGAGTGATTAGACCAGACACACTCAGACAAGTCGAGCTTGCTCAGTGTCTGGAGAGGAGGGATGGAAGCGAGTGAAGGAGAGACCGAGAGAGACCAGCCTGTCAACCCATTCCACTTGACTGCTGCTCTGTGCCTGACCAGCCTGTGTGTGTGCTGCTCCAAAAATAAAACACTATGAAGGAGTGGGCGAGCACATGCATATGCAGCAACACTCTCCCCACAGATATATATATATACACACTTTCTAGCCACATTTAGAACAAGCCCAATTGGGACAGTTTTACTATCACGTGACATTTGGTTGTTTAAAAAAAAACTCCACATAATCTCTAAACTCTGGTAATCACTATGAAAGCTTTGGTTTCTTCACACTTTCTTTTAGATTTCTCCAGTTTTATTGAAGCTTTATATCATATTCAAACATTGATTTCTGTCCTATGCAACATAAATATAATTGTTCTTCCTCAAAACACAAGCTGTCATTTTTATCTTTCTGTTTCAGATTACAGAACAATGATATTGCTTGATTAAGTCTGTAAACAATAGCTTGTTTAATTAGCATGAAAAGTAGAAGCAAGGGTGAAGCATCTAGGCTTGTTTGGTAACTCTTAAACCATAGCCTTACTATATACCTTTCGTTTGCTGTACATAACTAGAGGTTTATTACTTAATAAGCTACACGTAAGAAGTAGTTCATGAATAAATCTCCACCTCCATGACCCCCAGTCATGTCTGTCCAGTCTGTAAGAACTGAAAAAAAAAATAAAAAAAATAGACAATAACAATAAAGGTCAATCAGATGGACAAAAAAGGCTGTGATGGTCCACTTGGTAAAGTGAATCCGTTGGGCATCTTTCTTTGGATTCAGAAAATAATTGTGATGGCTAAAGAACCAAACGAGACAGGCGGCAAAAAAAAAACAAAAACAAAAAACAAAAACAAAATCACAAATGCACCTAGCCCTAGCATTTGCTTCCATTTGGCTCATGTCCATTTTTAGGCAACATATAGCAAAGGCAAAAAAGTTCATCTCTAAAGTTCAGAAATGTAACCATCAAGCTAATGGTCATTTTCTGTATTTGAAACCATTAGCTAATGATAAATAAAAACCACAATGCATTGGCTATATTGTAGCCAATGCAATGTGGTTTTGTGCACTTTTTAAAAACAAAGCCACATTTAGCTTGTAACTAATGCCCACCCTGGACGGATATTTCCACTGATAAAGCATTCCTTTACTGTAAGCAACAAATGCTATGGTAGCATAGCTTCATCCACTCGCCATTTTGCCTTTTCTTTGGTCATTCCATCTGTCCCTGATGTAAATGTTTAATATGAAATACACGTTGCTGTTACGTAATCTTTGCTGATGTTTAATATTCTGGGGATTTTCGTGCCATTAAATCAGTATCAAAGATCTCATTATGCATGAAAAAAAAAATTCCCCCAAACAAATGAAACCCATGAAATATTCAGGAGCCGTCACTCAAGGAGAGTAAACTGGTTCTGAAAGTGTCGTTTGCTGATGTTGTCACAGCATGACATGAAAATAAATGAAGGGAGGATGCACTTTCTCCCCTCATTTTCCACCAGACACTCACTGTTTTGCTTCAAGCATCAAAACATGCTGAGTGTGCAGTGTGTGTGTGTGTGTGTACTTGTCTTACTTAAGTTGTGGGGACATGCATTTTTGGTATAGTCACATTGCGGGGACTTGCCTCTTTAATGTTGAAGACAAACAACGCCCCATAGCTGCATCCCTACATTTTAGGCTGATAACTTGATTTAAGGTTAGCACAGGGGTAGACAGCTGATGGTAAATTGATGTAATGACCTCTGAAGTGTATACGTGTGTTTTTTTGTATACGTTCCCATTCTTTGTTACATAAGGACAGCAGTAGTAGAACAGATGTAACCTTAGGCTCAGTAACTGGTTTACAGAATGGGGTAGTTAAAAGTGTAATCTAGCAGTTGGATGGAAGACAGAAGCCGATAGTCCATTTGAATAGCTCCCTTTAATGTCTTCATTAATAATCTGGGCTTTAGATAACAACATTTTTGTTCTAGAAGACAAACTACCTTTCCTGAACATGTTCCTGCACTGTTGATAAAAAGACTGAAACAATGAACCAGTGACCTCTGAAATTGTTTAAATATAATTATAGGAAATGTGCAAACTGATAGAAAGTGAACTGATGTATACTCACAGTGTTGTGTCACTATGCTTCAGTATGGATGTTGAAGGTAACAGATAACATGAGCTTGTGCTTCCCTCTAGTGGAAATAAAAGTTTGCTGCACCTTTTGGTTGCACGATTGCTAGAAAAGAGACAACTTCTTTCATTGATTTTTATTTGCATGGTAAGTGCTTTTGTTTTTCTTTATAGCCTTAATTGAAAAACAAATTAACACAGATAAGCATGATTAATAATTAAGGGAACTTTTTCTCATAATAACTGAGATGAACTTTGGTAGAAAGTCACTTTTATGAATGTAAGCAAATTTATATCCATAAAAAGTTATCCAGGTACTTATTTAAATTTTTATCATTTTTTTACTTCTACTTCACAATTTTAAGGTGAATGAAACATTTCTTCAACGATTGAAGGATAAAAGTCTCGACTATATTGTAATTTATTATAAATTAAACTAAACACAAGCAGAGCATGACCAGTAGAAAATCAGTTTAACCTATGATTTATGATTATGGGTTTGTGATTGAAAATGGAAACAAAAACAACAATAAGAAAGCAAAAGTCCCACCTCGCAATCTACATCTGGAAAAATTGAAAAAAGTGCATTTACCAGATATGATTTTTGCTATTATTTGTTATTATTATTATTTTGATTTGTCAAGGGGTTTAAAAAACACATTTTCAACTATTTGACAACTATTTTAAGCTTCTCAGATCAGCATATGCCAGTGTTTGCATACTTTACCCCTATAAAAATAGATATTTTGAACAACATTTAAATTTTAAGTTAATAAATTGGGGTTTTTTTCTTATATAGCAGCTCACTGGAGAACAAATTTCAGTTTAAAGTTATTATTTTCAGTTTAAAGTAAGTTATATATTATATATAAATAATATTAGATTTTGACAGAAAGTCTGAATCATAAATATCTGTAAAATCAAAGTTCCTTTGTCCCTGTCACGTCATCCACATTTTCAACAGTCATTAGCTGGGACCTGGCAACCTCGCCACCTGCAGGAGGCTTCTCTCTCTCACTCTGTCTGATAGCTTTTGTTCTGAGACCTGACGACTTTTTGTCTGAGACCTGAGGATGTCCTAAAATGTACACCGTAGTATGGGCAGTATTTACTTTTAAGGGACAGTGTTGTGTTAATTTTGTTTTCTTTGTTCTCTTTAAACATTCTTTAAGGAGTTTTTAGTGCACTAAAAATCAAATAAGGGTAGCATTCAATTCAATTCAGTTTTATTTAGTGCCAAATTATAACAACAGTCATCTCAAGACTTTATATTTTAAGTTAGACCATACAATAATTCATACAGAGAAAAACTCAACAATCATATAACCCCCTATGAGCAAGCACTTGGCGACAGTGGAAAGGAAAAACTCCCTTTAACAGGAAGAAACCTCCAGCAGAACCAGGCTCAGGGAGTGGTGGCCATCTGCTGTGACCAGTTGGGGTGAGAGAAGGAAGACAGGGTAAAAGACATGCTGTGGAAAAGAGACAGAGGTTAGAGCCAGAGATGCATGAAAGATGTTTACTTTGGTTACACAAACAGAACAGGCAATCAAAAATTAAGTTATTGGACATGAATAACTTGAACTTATTTATATAACTTATAATATTATACTACAGTATATTTCAAACTAACTAGGCATCTCATTTTCTCTCTGTTGACAGAAAGAAAATGTCTTTAAAGACATTTTGGGATCAACTTGAAAGAAAGGTAGATGTGTAATATAAAAGTGAGGTCAGAGTTCAAATGTGACATATTTGGCTGCGTAATATGATATAGTATCCCCATATACCAGTATCATTTTTCTAAACACAAACAAAAGCAGTAAAGATATTTTATAAAAGTTTGACCTTATTTGACCTTGAAGGCAAGGTCAGAGGTCAAATGAAACACGATATTTTAAATATTTATACCATACGTTCTATATGTTGACAATGCACACCGCACCTGTAGGACTCTATTTCTACGTTATGAGGCTTTTTAAATCAACCTTGAAGACTTTGGTCAATGTAGGACAAATTTGATGGAATGACCTGTCCTTACACCCTACAAAGTTTTATCAAAATTCATTCAAAACTTTTTTTAGCTATCATTTTTACAATGATACACAAACACACAAATGCTACCAAGAACATAACCTTCTTTGTGGAGATAATTAAACCAAGAACAGATAGTAAATGGACCAGAACTTTTTGCTACAAGCCTCATTCATCAAGTCATACAGCACTTTTATTCTGTGCCTAAGTGTCTTCTCTAACTGTCAGACATGCACTCACATGTCAGGGGAACATCTAGAGTTCAATATCTTGCCTAAAGACGATTACAGTAAGCACGCAGACTGGTAGAGGAAGCAGATCACATTGCTCCCTATGCCGCCTTTGAATGGTTTCACATTTCCCTCTGTGGCCCTTAACAAAGGAATGTGGTTTTCCCTTTTTTGGGCACAAAAATATCAGATTACAGAGAAATGGTATCTGCTGTTAAGCATTGAAGTGGCTACAGCAGAATCCTGATTTAACAACTCAAGCGTTGAGACTAAACAACACGAAAGTACAGACTATGTGGAGAAAAAGTGTAATCGTATTTCCATACATATGTATTTAGTTTAGATTGGACTTTGTGTTGGTAGCAAAGGAAAAATCTGAATGAAAACAAGCTGCATTCAACACCAGAGGATGCTGTGGTGCATGCAACCTCTTCAAATACAGAACCACATAACCTGGACAACACACAGATCGCCACACTTCTGTCAACTAGGTTGTCCCTACGTGACCTGGGGAAAAAAAAGACATGCAACAAGCTCAACACTTTAATGTTAACTTACATAAGGAATTCAGTGCAATACTGAATGGTGAAGAAATCTGTTACTTTAATTCAACTTCATTTATATAGCACCAAATCACAGCAACAGTTGCCTGAAGGCGCTTTATATTGTAAGGTAAAGAAAACTTTACTTGATTCTGGTCTTGAAAAGTTTTGAAAAGATTTGACTTTAAACAGAAGCGAGCTAATTAGCATATTTAAATTTAGATTTTAAAAAAAATAATACTAGCAGAAGACTTGACAAATGCCATGATGTGAGGTAATCTGTTCCTAGCCTTGACTCTGTGATTGCCTTTTCAGACATCATCATCAGAGAGTCTGTCACATTTGACAAAGAAGGGCCCGGGGGTGAGGCACTTTGCTCAAGGCCACCTATGCTTGTGATTCAGGGTAGTGACGGCATCAGTCGTTTCAGCTTTAGACCAGCTACCACCTACCAGCTTCAGACCTTTCTGCTGCTCCTGCTCCAGGATGATATACTGCCACGGAGAGCCCATTCATCTCCAGTCAATGCGTGTGAGTGGCTACTGTATCTTTTCAATAGACATTTGAAATGATATGACCATAACAGATGCAGGTCATGAATCAAAGGTCTTAAACCACCCGGCTAGCTGATCTGTTCCACAGGTGCTACGGTCCAAATCTGCTTTGGATAGACAACGTGAAGGCATCACATAGATGCACACACAGAGAGTAACCGGCCCTGCTGTCCTCTCTGCTCCCTGTGCTGTCCTTTCTCCCTGATGCAAGTCTACATCTGAGACTCACGCAGACCACACTGACTATTCCGGCCTTGTGTGAACCAAGCTTGTGAACGCAGTGACCCCATCAAATCAGCAAAGCCAGAGAGAAAGCAAAGGGGGGAGAAAAAAAATACGTGAGTGAAAATTCTGCACAGCATATCAAAGCATAACTCTTGTACCCTTTCAGTTGGCCCAGCTCAAATTAGAAAAGCATAAAAGTCTGCGAGTGCCTGAAAAATAAGGATCACACATGTTTCAAATATGCTGAATTTTAATTGATAATAAATTGTGCTTTTGTAGACCTCAGACGATGCATTGAAGTAGTTAAAGGTGTTTTTTTTTAATGCACATAGGTTGGAAAATGAGAAGAGAAGAAAAATAATTGATGGCTTTTGTGGTTTTTTTAAGGGGATTTTTTTGTTTGCTAGTTTCCTCAGATGAACTGTTGGTTTTACCTGCTTGGCCTCAATCCAAACTAAATTAAAGGGACAATAGTGTGGGTATGCACTCATGAGGAAAGCATTATGAAGAACCCTGACTGTTACACTTGATCCCCTGTGCGCCACTGAAACAGTTTTGGCCTGTCAGCATGAAGCTATTGTGGAAGTTGAAGAGCAGCAGTGGAGTTTAAACTTTCATGCACATAACCCTGATATGCTTCACTTACAGTACTCTCCACTACTGACTGCGAATAACACACAAGCATTCCCATTTTGGAGACACTATAATGGTGTTGCCTGGTTTGTGTCCGAGCTCTGCGAAGGTCATGATTTAAACCCTAACCCAGGTCTTTCTATGCAAAAGTCTGGAGTGTTAAAAAATGCCTTAAATGTAAAAAAAAATGTGTGTTATTGGGTGAAAAATGGTTCTTGTTGATAGCTATGAAATCAACTCCAGCATTTTAACTCATTCTTCCACTATGCAATCATTTAAATTTATATGAGTATTTTTCTTTTAATGACAAACTTTCAAAAGCAGGTACCAGCATACCCTGGTGATATACATACACATACAGTATAATCCAAAAAAGATGTGAATATCATGAATATCATGGTAAATTAGGCCTTTAAATGACTTCTTTGAACTGCTCTTTTTCCCAGGGTGGAATGATTGAACAGCATACACCTTTAATGACATAACAAAAACTGGGTTTGCAAAGTTGGATGTGTTTGCTCTAATTTACAGAGGATAAGGATATATACAGGGTCAAACACACACACAGACACATACAAACCCTTTAATCTTTAATTAAATGTCCCTAAGTCCTTGGATCAGACGTTTCATGTACCCATCTTTGAGGTTCTGACATAATTCAGGCCTGGATACTCGACCACTCAGGTAGAATTTGTAGAGCTCATTTAAATGACTTGGTTGACAGTTGGCACAGTCATCAAATTTTCAGTAGGGTTGAAGTCGGGGTTTGGGAAGGCCATTCCAGAAGCTTAATGGAGCTATTTCTGACTGTGTGGATTCTGAGATTATTAGTTGAAGCAATTATATATAAGTACAAGTTATTCCAATCCGTCACCACTTTCCCAGATTCTGGACCTAAACTGCTGCCCTCAGATGAGAATAAATTGGTTAGGATGTTCAGGAACAACCCAGGAACCACCAAGGCTCAAGCCTGCCATGAACTGAATAAAAGAGGATCACTCTCCAGAGTTAAGGAAGAGTTCACCACTGGGAGGTTGCTGACAAAGAAAGAAGCCCATACTCCAAAAGTGACACCTTCAATCGTGACTAAAATTTGCAGCTGCCTACATGAACAACCCAAACACCTTCTTTAGAAAACATTTATGGTTACATGAAACAAACATTTAGCAATTTGGTCACAATGAGAAGTAAACCCGAGGCTTTCAAACCTAAGAAAATTGGACCAACTGTTAAACATGGTAGCGTTAGCATCATGCTCTGGGGCTGTTTTACTGCCAGTCGTGCTGTTATTGTTAGAATAATGAATAAGGGGGGCTGCTTCCATATTCTTCAACTTCACATCAAATCAAGAGCTAGTTAGTTGAAAGTTTGATACTGTTTGGGTGTTCCAACAGAAAATGATCCCAAACAAACGTTATAACTGGTTTGGAATAGATAACAACATTTAGTTTGTGCAATGGTCTTCCCAAAGCCCCAACATCAACCCTACTGAAAACGTATGGACTAGGCCACAGGTGTCTAACTCCGGGCCTCAAGGGCCCTGCAGGTTTTAGATGTGTCCTTGATCCAACACAGCTGATTTAGTTGGCTAAATTACTTCCTCTACATGTCTCAAAGTTCTCCAGAGGCCTGATGATGAGCTAATCATTTGATTCAGGTGTGTTGAGCCAGAGTGAGACCTAAAACCTGCAGGACACCGGCCCTCGAGGCCTGGAGTCCGACACCCCTGGACTAGGCTTAAAGCCCAAGTCTAAACAAAGAAAACCAACAATTTAAATTAACTCTACCAATTCTGTCAAGAATGGTCAAATATCCAACTAGGATTATCCCAGAACCTCACTGATGGCTACTAAAAGAATGTGGTCAAGGTGAGACTTCCTAAGGGACGTTTAACCAAATCCTGCTTTTGACCTTCTGCAGATTAAAGAAAATCCAAAATTTCAAACTTGTGCACCAAGCAATATGGTTAAAAATGGCTTTTGCTTGACTTTGCTAAACTCCTTAAATATTCATTAACCAATGTGACTGTCTTGTCTTGTGCCCTGTAGCCCTTCTTTGTATTGTGTGGAAGTTATGGAATTATAGGGAGTAGGCAAAACCACTGTGTAGCTACTGAGGGTCCACTTTTCAAAACTTAAAAATATCTTGTTTTGAATTGATAATTTTCACAAGATGTGGAGCTTCCACCCTCCACTTCCCCTGCACAACATTTTTGTACAGCCTATACTTGCGTATAGAGGCCCCAATCTCCGTAACCAAGACATTTTTTAATCAGTTAGGTATATATAATTCACAGTCATCTTTCCAAAATAGCATTTTGATCCATACAGTTAGCTTGCTTTTAGGTGTCTGTCAAAATCTGGAGAATCTGCAAAAGCATACCAAAGCTTAAACTATCTTTAGATCAATGTTTTGAATGAAGCAGTCAAACCCACAGAGCTCAGTGTCCTGAGGAGTTGCCTGTAATGTCATCCCCTCCATATTGGACGGGATGAGAGATTCTAAAATGAATTAAAAGTGTATCAAAGAGCAATAAAAAGTTGGCAAACTGTGTGTTTGTGTTTTTGATATGAACTTTTTTATATCAATTTCTGATGTGATCCAAGGTGCTGCAGATCTAATATTTTCCTGAGTCCAGAGACTCAACAGCTGCTGAAGTGCAGGTCTGACCTCCCGGGTGGTTTTGCCAGTAAAGGAACTCCGTACATGGGCTGATCTCTGCCTCCATCACCGCTCTGGATGGGAGAAACAGAATCTCATCTGGGAAGTAGAACACCCTCGTCGAAGCCCACCAAGGCCTTTTCCTAGTAACCCAGAGACGCCGGCTGGCACGGCATGAAACACATAACTCTTGTATGGGAGTGGATCTGAGGTTTACAGCCTGGGATCCTTACCCAATTAGGCTGGACTATGGAGGCAAAACAAAATAGTGTGAAGTTTTTACAATGCCACATGGGTGTTTGGAATGGATGGGTTCTGTTTGGAGGTTTGCAGGGATGGGGAGGGGGGCAGGGTGGACTGTGGATATGCTATTCCCAAGTCTCTTTTATCACAACCTGTCAGTGGAGCCACACAGGTACAGTACACACAGCAGCTGCTGTCTGTCATCCCAACAGGTACAAAGGCACCAAAATTGAACTGAAAACAGTGTGGTTCCACTCTCCTGTTAGCTTTATAAAGTGAGATCACTGTGTCTGCCCTATAGTCCCTCCTAATATGGTGTTACAAGACAAGAAATGAGGAGGAAAAAGAAGATCCCAATTGTTTATTTTCTTTGTACATTACACATAATACAAAAGTCCGCTTGATTTCAAAGAGGATGTGAGGTACAAAATCAAAGACAAGCTTCCATGGTAATAAATACCCAAGAAATAAGAACGATATAAAATGAGCTTTGGAGAAAATGTGGTAAATAGAATATTTTACAACTTATTCATTTGGTAGAAATGGATGCGGTCATACTGCATATGCAGTTCTCTGCACATGTCCAGGTGTGACACACTGAGTAAATGTTTGGATGTTAAAAGTTCCTGGTCACATACCAAGTATTTAAAATGGAGAGTTCAAATAGTTTCATGCTTCGATGCCAAACGTCTACAAGCTATATTTCTGCATAGGTGAGAGAGGATATGAGGGAGGACAGAGTAAGGTGACTCTCCTGTGTTCACATACACGGCGTTTGGGTTGATAACTCCAATGACTGGACATAAAAATGCTTCCCTGCAAACCAGCAACACAAAACATAAACAATATCATAGTGAAACATTAAGAATGCCAAACGTAGCTAGAATGATCAAAAGATCTCGACAGTACTGTGGGCAATGTTCTGAATATAACAGCTTAACATGTACAGATATCCCCCTACTGAGGGCTGTTGGTGATCGCTTTGAGAATGTCACATGTGTTCTTAGAGATGACCTCTTTCAGTTTCCGTACCCGACGAGGGCTAGATGCTCCCACGTAACTCTCTGGCTGAAGGATGGCCATGCCATCGCTGACATTGCCCATGATGATGACCTGGCCCTCTGCAGCAGCAGCTGTGATGTTGGGGCATGGGCAGTTCCAGTCCATGTTGATAAAAGTGACCTCAAGGGGCTCCTTGCCAAAGAAGTGGAGACCCATCTTCTCATCTTTGAAGATCTCCTCCACAGTCACGAGGGCGTGGCCTGAGTCTTTCTCCTCTGTGAGCTCAGTCATGCGTCCCAGGATGACAAAGTCGCTACGGCAGAAGCTCGTCACCATCTTACCTCTCGGCTTACAGGCCTTGCAGTTTTGGTTTTTGGGGTAGGGGCACATCTCCTCGCAGCCTTCTTTAGATTCAAAGTTGTTGTCATTTCCTTCACAACCTCCGTAAATGAAGGACTGACACTGCTGCAGGGTGGTGCTGTACGCCCACCGTAGCTCATATGCCTTGCAGGGGCCTTGCAGGGTGGGTAGCCCACATGGGCCCGACAGTTCCGGACCACAGCACTGCATGCACTCCTCATATGTCTGCAACACCTTCCTGGGCTGCTGGCTGTTGTTGTGGCACTGCATAAAGGAGAAGCAGTTGTTGGATTTGGACTCATAGTACCAGCTGACTTGCTGCAGCTCACTCCCACAATCCTCTGTGCTATCAATGGGTTTCAGACATTCCTCAGGCAAGCAGCGGGTCTGGTTCTTGGGTTCAGGAGTTTTGTGTGTCTCTGTGGGCAGGACAGTGAAGGGGTGTTCGGCTTGCAATAAACCGAATGGGTTCTGAGCCGTGCAGGTGTAGACGCCTGAATCACGCAGCTGGGCGTTATAGATGACAAGCTGACCGATGTTGGTGACCACCATGTTACCCCGAACATGATTGGGCCTCATGACCACCCTCTTTACCCCATCTGGCATCTGCTTCTCCCAGGTGATCTCGGGCTGGGGGCTACCAATGATGTCACACAGAAAGCTTGCTGTGTCCCCAACATTCACAGTCTGGGGAGTGGGGCTGCTGATCAGTACAGGTGGTTGAGGCTCACTGGTGGGTGGGATAGTTGCCTGAAGGGTCGCAGTGGTTGGGCGGAGAGTGGTCACCTGGGGCAAAGAAGGGCTCGTGTTGGGCCACGTGAGATGGAAGCGGCACGTGACAACAGTCAGGGTGATGCCCTTGGAGCACGCCTCTGCATCCATGTAGCACTTGTTGTAGTAGGTCATGCCATCAGAGGCGCAGGTGAAATGTGGCTCCTTCTCACAGCGGTCCCGGCATTTGCACACCGGCTGACCGTCCCAGATGTCGCACTCCGAGCCCTGCTGAGTGCACATGAAACTGGCGCAGGTTGCTTCCTTTGGCATTCCCACGGGGCCTTTCTTTCCATCCACATAACGGGCTGCCACACAGCTTCGATTCCCACACACATTTTGACAACACTTCTCAAAGGACTCGCACTCCTGCAGGAAGAGAAGAGGGAGAAAAAAAGAGTGCTTTGAATCCAAGATGGAACAAAACTAAACTTTTCATGTGAGATATAAACAGTTAAAAAGTCAAATGTAACATACATACCACACAAAAGGAGCTGAAAAATAACCACAACTAGAAAGAGTTGATATTTACAAATATAATATAAATAAATAAGAAATATTGCACCAATACTGCACATATTCTAATAAAGTAAATGTGAAATTGTCCTTTTTGTACAGTCATAGTTGCAGAGTCTGTCATCA
>VUQR01005874.1:2215-15535 GCA_015108515.1 Hemichromis elongatus
CAAGCAGTTGAAAACAAAGAGGGATGTAAAAAAAAAAAAAAGCCTCTTTAATTATAAACTAAAAGTTATGGATTTTCATTACCACATTAAAGAGTTACAGATTTACACGTAGTAGAAAAGAACTGACTCTTTAGGTGTCACATATGGCTTTTTAAACCTGTATGTGACCCGATTTATGACATGGCTGTATTTAAGAATCATTAAACCAAACTTGCTGTATGTCTCTTCAGAGCAGCATTGGTTTTAATCTGTCTTTTGTTCTCTTTTGTGTTCACTGAAGCCAAAATATTGTCCATGTCACGTACATCACAGCTTCTTCTTTCTGCATCAGCTCTTCCTCATCTGCATCTGACTTCTTGCACTTCTCCGTCACTGGGTTGACTTTCCCTGTCCTGTCTCTCGCAGCTTTGTTTCAACAGTTAAAACTGCTAGCTGCGTGGAAGGACCCGGCCAACCACATCTGCGTGTGGGCGTGTATGTGTGAACTTAAAGATTGTGAACACAAGCTTTACTTGCTTGTTAGTGAAGTCAGGTTTGCTAAATTTATAGGCGAGTTATGGCAGTTCCAGACGACTGAAGGTGGTTGAAGAAGCTAGAAGCAGTTAAGTAAAGGACAGGATTCAGAGAATGAAGAAAATAAACAACTTTGGCATCATAATCAAAAGATAAAGCTCAGATACCTAATTAAACGGCTACAGGCATCATCATTTCTGTCTCTTGTTGCTTTCATAAGAAAATCCACCAGACACAGACCTACAATTAAACCCCCCTTTGATCAGCGTCTTGCAGGAACAAGTGGTAAAACTTGATACTTATTTTTGTTTTTGCTCTTTTAGCACTCGTTCAGCTGCTGCCACTCAGAATACATTAGCGGGAGTGGAAAATAAAAAAAGACAGGCACACAGAAAAGCTGATATTTTGAGCACCAGTGAAAAAGTCTTTTCACAAAGTCTTGTCACAAATAAAGCTTCTGGCCATGCTTCTGGCCTACTTTCATGTTATTAAAGCAAATCTAATTAGTGTAACATGGATAAAAAAAAAAAAAAGACAGCACAGAAACATTTTATTGCACAGTTTATTAACAAAAGAAAAATCAATAGATTGTTGAGCACCAACATGACATATTCAGATTATAATGGTCCCAGACATTTTATCAATACAGGCGTTTCTTTCAGTGTCTTACAGATTCTGCTCAACCCAAGACATCTGGGTAATTACAAATATTCAGATAATAACGAGAGCTGATCTTCTTTACTCTGTGGAGACATTCGCAACTGTTTCATAGGATCTGAAAACGTTGGCTTTGACCTGGTAAACAACACTCCAGATTCCCGTTTGTGGAGTGCGGAGGACAAAAGTGAGAATCTCAGCATTGTGCATACTCGGTAATCCATTCTATGTGAGTTACTCGAGTCGAGGAAAACAATGGGAATTGTGAAAAAATGCAGGACTAGACTCTGTAGTTTGATTTGAAATGATGTCATCTGACATGTCATCTTATTAAACAGTAAAATGATGCTGGTGACATGTTATCAATTTTAAACACTGAAGAACAAAAACTGAAAGTAAATGATTGAATTGTCCCTTCTACCTCAGAAAGTGCAAATCAATACCAGAGAGTGGAGCCTGTGATTTGGCTTTTGCTTTTGGCTCAGCCCCTTAAGCCCTAGCAGAGAAAAAAAAAAAAAAAACCTCAGCAGCTGGCATGAGAAAAATTGTCTTTGCTCAGAAAATCCTGCCTTCATCCATGACCCACAGTCAAGCAACTGTTTCGAAGAACAGGACAAAAGGAATGACGTAGCAGTGGTTTGGAAAACCAGCTTAAGGGTTCCATGGCATAATGAGGAGATACACCACGCTACCTAACAGTAGACAACTCAATAACTAGTTAAACATGTAGCAATTAGTAGTAAATTAGCAGAAAGTAGTAACTAATACTATGTAGTAAACACTATAATGAGTAATATGCAATCTGCTGCTGATGTAGTCGCTGCCATTCTGAGATGCAATATTTAAATATTCATATTTATGCCCGATATAAAGATGAATCAAAACCAAGTTGATGCTGTTAAAAAAATACGAGAAATAAACAACAACAAACTCCTTGCAGCTACTGAAAATGATTGATTGATTGTAGACACAATCTTGTGTTGTGCGTGTATTAACTTGCACTACTGACATAGCAGTTGTGTAAACAACTTTTTCCTTTTATTTTTTGCCGCTGTTTAAGAATATGCTGCATTGTTATGTTGCGGCATAACAATGCAGCATAGCACCGAGCACACATGAACTAAGAGCTGTGCTAGGTGCTATCACCCACTCTTTAGTGGTGACATCCAAGGTCAAACGCTTAATCGAGATTGACATTGTGTGATGTTGACTGAAGCTGACAGCACTGGCAGTTGTGTAATGTTTCTGATAGTGTTTTTCTGTGCTTACAGATGAGAAAAAAATTTTGAAGACTGACATTCGAAAACAAATATCTTAAAACAGCCTTTGCTAGTGTTTCATTTTTACAGAGAAGCTGTTTAAGCATTGTGAATGAAATTAAGGTCAGGTCACACATCTTTAAATAGTGGTTATGGCTGTCATTTGGGGGCTACGTTAGCATGTCCCAAATGCTTTCAGTTCCTGCCACACCTCCATTCAAGCTCTATAGCTAGTTGATCTTGATTGATGGAGGGCACTAGACCACATTGGTGAGGGGGGTGACCACTGGAGCTTGTATGGGTATTAAGGTGTGATGGTGTTGAGATGGTTGCAGTGGGTGTATTGTGCCTTATACAGTAGAATGTAGGTTCAGATTCTTTTAAGCATCAATCCCATTTTACAGAAAGTGTCCTGGCTGATACCTCTAAAGCCATAACACTTTTAGAGTTGACCTTGTGGTTTTTATACATTCATAGAACTTGTCAGTGTTTGACAGCATGATTGAAAAGGGGTTATTCTGCATGCTTTTCATGCATAGAACTCAAAAGGTTGGTATCTTTCTTGTTTATCTTATCGGTTCTTTTGTGGTCAAACTAAGATAAGTAGTTGAAAGCACAGACATACTGAAATTTGTCTGCTCTAGCACAGCAGTCTTTAAATTAAAATACATGGACATTGTAAAAGAAAGTAATACAAGGAAAGCCATTTTCTGTAAAATAATCCAGTGATCAATTACAGTGATCTGTAATTGTAAACACGCCACAGTTAATATTCAAATAGTGATGGCATTTAATCTAAATCAAAATGTTGCTATTTGAAGTACAAATTGCTGCTGGTTTGTCAGCCAAGCATTTGTGGGACATGCTTTATATACTTCATATATCACACTGGCCCTAAATCCAATGTAGTAACCCTCCTCTGTTTTGTCCCCAGTGTCATGTGTGCCTCATGATTTGGAATTGTCATATAAATGCTTCTTCTGACCCCTGGGGCTAAGACATCTATCTCTGAAGAGGGAATAGAATTGTGTTGGAAGCCTGGAGCTATTCACTCTGCTAAGATGACCTATCCACTTCATGATCATTGGACTTGTCAAAGTGTGTGGTAAATTCCAAAACATGAGGTGTGGCTTTCCAGTTAATCGTCCATTGTTTTTTTTCAACTTCACATGGCTCCAACATAGAAGAGAAAAAACTGCCATTGATCTATTTTGGAAAAGGATGATTAATGTCTAGTAAAGAGACATCAGCCACCTCCTCTACATGGATGACATCAAGCTGTATGCTAGGAATGAAAGAGACGAGCGTGGACAGGAACTATCATGGAAGGTCTGGCCCCTCTGCGGCATTTACCACTGGCAGATAGAAGAAGTGGTTGATATCGAGGAATCCTGGATGAAGCTGAACTGAAATATAGAACAAAGGCATTAATCACAGGATCAATCTCTAAGGGGCGGGGATAGCTCAGTAGGTAGAGTGGTGCCCCCCATGATCGGAAGGTCGAGGGTTCGAATCAACTGAAAGGCCTACCCTGAGGTACCTCTGAGCAAGGTACTGTCCCTACACACTGCTCCCCGGGCGCTGCACTGGTGGCTGCCCACTGCTTCACACAGTGAATGGGTCAAATGCAGAGAGGAATTTCCCCACGGGGATCAATAAAGTATACATTATTATTATTAAGCACAGTTCAGTGAATCACAGTTGCTGCTACTCTACTCAGAACGGTGCAACTAAAAAATTAAATTAGATTCTAAGAAAGCCACTAATAATTAGAAATGAAAGTCCAATTTCCTGATAGCTTTAATCCCGATATCAGTCAAATACCTGGCTGTAGTTGGGCCAAACAGTGACATGACATGTCTTCCTCTTTACAGGAGGGTTGAGGAAGTAGCTAACTGCCTGGAAAATTCCCAGGAATCTCTCATTAACCACTATAAGCACATTTATTTTTCTTTTCTTTTGTGGATCAGTTTCACTAATGCATAAACTTTATTTAAGAGTGTATATTTCCAGGTGTTTTTGTTTTTGACTGAGATTAATCACTGATGAATTAGTGGTCCATTCTCTATTATTTTTAGATACATTGTAAATGATTATTTCTCCTTTCTTACATTACATTTTTCTTCTTCTTCATTATCTTTCTTTTCATCCAGTTCCTATGAATTAGGCAATCAACAAAAGTTGAATCTCCTGGCAGGCAATCAAAAATAAAAACAAACAAACTGTGATTTGATTCACGTGACAAAATTCTGTGGTCACTGAATATCAATTACTTGAAGACTTTTTTTTTTTATTCAATAACTCGTGTTATTTTACAGAAAATTGTTATTTTGGTCCTCTCATTTCTCAGATTTTTGAGCTAAAGTCACCCAGGTATATATTTAAAAATGTTTAATGCTATCCATCCCCCACTTATTCTCTCGTCCATCCACCCACCCAACCACTCTTTCAGCTACAGTATAACTGGCCATCTGTTATTTTCTCAACTTTTCCCCTGCTCTCTGCTATCCTTAATTCTACCTCTCTTATCTCTTCTCCATTTGCCACCCCTCCCACTCTTGCTTGCTTTCTCTCTCTTCTAAAGCTCGTCCATGTTATGGACACTGCGCTCCAATGAGCGGTGAGCTTTTCTCCCAGACATCTTGACAGACAGAGACAATCTTTGCATAAGACTTTATGTAAGCAATTCATTAGTTTTTCTTGGTTCCAGACACCCCCCACCACCACCCAGATTCACATGATAATAAGAGTGGCTGCCATGGTGAGAAACCGGAAAAATATCCATTTGACATCTAGACTGAAAATACTCCAGCCAGACACACTAGGCAGCTGTATCTGTGCTTTCTTTGTGCTACAAAAGTGAGAATGATTCGTGGCAGAAAAAGCCACTTTGATGAAAGGAGAAGATACAAGGGCTTTATTTCACTTACCTTTTACAGTTTTGGCATTTGTACAAGCGAAACCTTCTGAAGTGAGTTTTGGAAAAACATGTTTTTGTAATTTAATATCATGGATGTGTCCTTGGATAAGACGAGATTTCTCCTATTGGTTATACTTGCAGCTTGCATCGTGGATGGCCACTATTGTTGTGCAAATGCACATGTAGATAAACAGACAGGATGCTGAAAGTGTTTTGATAAGAGTTTAATAGAAATGCAGCCATTTAATTGCAATTTTGCATTGTTGTATACTGAAATAATTTATAAATTAGAGCTAAATTAGAAAAAACAGTAAATCCGAAAATCTGATATATTTAGAAATAAATGCAGAAATTATTATAAATATAAGATAACAATTTTTTTTAACTCAGTGTCATATTTATATATGTTATGTTTGATGAGAAGATCAAAACTTTTATTAATGTAAATTTTACATTTTAAATCACACCTTAAAACCCACTTTTATTCTTTGGCTTTTAACCTCAGTGAGACTTAGTTTTTGGAATTAAATTAGCTATTAAACTAATTATTTTACTTTTATTTATAACTTATGTAATTTTTATTATATGTTTTTAATGTACAGCACTTTGTGTCAGCTGTGGTTGTTTTAAAGTGCTTTATAAATAAAGATGATGATGATGATGATGATGATGATAAATCAACTTACAGCCTTTGTTCTCTTGTTATAATTTCGATCGTGCATCAATATATAAAAAAAGAATAAATAATTCAGTAGTGTATCAATGCCACAATAGTAGGCATATGTATCTGTCCTTTTTTACATTTTCATTTTTTCTGAACTCTGGAGTTGGACACCTGCATTATTCAATAAACTACTACCGCATAAAAAAAAAGTACAAAAGCATTCTCCAAAGACATGCTACACTCTCTGGTTTACATCGTTGTGGAAGAGGATTCCACTGTAGCAGCATAATGATCCCAAACAAACCTCAAAGCTTTACAGGAACTATGTGAAGATCAAAGAGGACCAAGGAAAGCTGACTGTCATGTACTTTTCTTTGCAGTCACCTGACCTCAGCCCTACTGAACATTTATGAGGCTACTTGAAATGTGAGAAAGCCAAGCATCCCCTTACAGCTCAAGAAGTACTTTATAAATTGTCAAGCTCGATTTTATACCATGCCTTATCTAGTTTTGCACAAACTTGTGGAGTTTCCCAGACCTTGATTGCATTGAGTCATTAAAAGAAGGACTTAGTAAACGTATTGCAAAATTTAGAGTTATTTTACACTTTTCCTTTATTTTTTCAGTAATCTCAACCCAAAAAATGTTGTATTGTATGTAATTACCCCATTTCAGATGTGTAAATCCAAGTCATAGGGCCTTTCTTTGTGGGGTTTGTATAATTTGTCTTCATGGGGTTTCTCCAGCTACTCTGGCTTCCTCCCACAGTCCAAAGACCTGCATGTTAGGTTTATTAGTGATTCTAAACAGGCTGTAGGTGTGAATGTGTGAATGGTTCCCTCTCTTTATGTGTTAGCCCTGCAACAGACTGATGACCTGCTGCCCCTTGGCCTTCCAGCTGGGGTACGTTCCAAGCCTTGTGACCCTGAATTGAATAAGTAGTTAAGAAAATGAATGAATGGGTGGAAGTCCAAAATAACACAAAATGAATAGAAAGGAAGGAAATACACACACACACACACACCCACACACACACACACACACACACACACACACAAATCAGTGTAATTTAGAATAGGGCCAGTTAAGGCAATTGTGATTTCATTCCCAGAATCAACTAAAAGCCACAGAAGTTTGTACATAGAATTAATCAGCAGAGCATTAAACGTAGGAACATTTCTAACACAAAACACAAGTCAAAATACAATTGCACTAATCCGTCTTGGTAGCTTGAGTGAAATCCTGAATGCATTATTATATGCTAAGTGAAGCTTTTTTAAAATTTTTACTTTATTATAATTGCACCACAAATGTGCTGTATAAAGTGGAAATCATTAGGCTATAAACAGAGCTATTTTGACATCATCTGTACACATATGAAACTTGCGTGTCAGCCAGTTTGCTTGCGCAAATGTTGCAAAAAATCATCATCACATGTGACCCAGATATCTCACCTTAATCACCATATTTAGTACTTGGTCTGCCAAACAGACTAAGAGGAAAATTTGCCACTGATGCTACTTGGTTGTAGCAATGATTATTAACCTCTTTTTAGTGTTAAATTCAGTGTCATACTGCACACAATAACATAAGCAGTCCTTCAGGAGTTGCCAGAACTATAAAGAGACAGAACAGCTAAGTCATCTGTGTACATAAGATTATAAAGAAGAAGGCAAACAGAAAGTTCATTAAAATTTGGACAATGACACAGTTTTCATCATTTTTGCCTCTGTTCAGGCTTTCAGCTTTAAATCAAAGGGTTAAGGAAAAGTATTCTATTAACTGTAATTACACCATTTACACACCAGATTTTGCTGTCTCTCTGATAGGTATATTTAGATTTTTCAGCCTAATGATGGCCTTCTTCTGAATCAGCCTCCGATGTCTCCAATGGGATATCGGACCTGAGTTTAAAAGTTCCTGTGAACAACTACCAAATGCAAGTTAAACACACTCCTATCTTAATTTGTCATGGACTATTGAGGGAGTGAGGGATGAGACCATGTCAAATGATGACGTGCAAAGTTCAGCTAATGCAAGCAAACTTGGTAGTGTGTATTGAAAGCTGTCAGTACAACCACCACACTTGCAAAAAAACCGTATTATTTGTTGAATAGTTGCACAAAACATCTAAAAACAGATCATGGCTCAAGAGTTGGCAGTTCGTCTTGTAATCGTAAGGTTGCCGCTTTGAGCCCCGGCTCCCACAGTCTCAGTCGTTGTGTCCTTGGGCAAGACACTTCACCCGTTGCCTACTGGTGGTGGTCAAAGGACCCGGTGGCGCCATTGTCCGGCAGCCTTGCCTCGGTCAGTGTGCCCCAGGGCAGCTGTGGCTACAATGTAGCTTGCCATCACCAGTGTGTGACTGGGTGGATGACTGAATGTAGTGTAAAGCGCTTTGGGGTCCATAGGGACTAAGTAAAGCGCTATACAAATACAGGCTATTTAGAATAAAACTGCCGACCTTTTATGACCCACAGCGCAAAAACCTCTCCCTGTCTTACCCCTTTCTCTACCTTCAGCAGCAAGGCAGAATATGACACCTCCATTTGTCTGACCTTTCTGCTTACACAAAAAAAGGGCATGAAAGTTTTTTTGGGGGTGTGGGTGGGGACTGAATGCCTCACAATTATATTCCAGGGAAACAGCGTAGCACGGGATGTTGCTGCTTGAGTGAACAAGCTGATCTTGTATGACTATAACAGCAGCAGCTGGTGTGAGGTGTGGGAGAGCCGACTCAAAGTTAGCCGAGGAACAGATGGACCAGCTGGTCTCTTCTGGTGGGTTACCATGGTAATGTGGATTTGACCTTATTTGTGTTTAATGCTGCACCCGCCACAAATGCATCCTTTAATAATATGGACATAAACGGTAGCCTGTATTCACATATATTCACAAGCAACATTAGCCATATAGACTTAAACACATCAAACTCTCATTACTCATACTCATTATAACAGTAAAATGAATTTAAAAAATAATAATAAAAACAACATAAAAATGGAAAAAAAAATACCAACTGTGCACTGTAGTCTCTTCTCATTCAACTTGCTTTCTATACCCAGGGGAGGTCCCCTGTGTTCCACATTAGCATAATTCTGTCCACAAAATCTAGCCCGTTATCATTCTTCTACTTAAGATAAACTTGTAAGTCTTTTTGCTTTATCTTGTTGGCAGAGTAGATCTGTTATTTATGAATTTCCCTAAATGGATTATGGCGCAGTTCTCTTTATATTTTTAATGTCTACTTCAATACACTTCACTTTCTTCTCGAACTTTCTTTTACAGCCCGGTAATAATAATATTTATATTAATGTGGTTATCACTATGCAATTACTAATTTTACAGTGAAACTTTAACCACTTTAAGTCTAAAACCCTCACAGACAACTTAAGAACTCTCTTCCCTTCACCTTCATCTGGTCCCTGCTCATTCTCATGTCTGCCTTCCTTGTTCGTGGCTTAATCGTAAATGCTAAAAAAAAAAAAACTCAATATGGATACACTAACTTTATTGCAAAGTTGTAACTACCAACAGGGTAAGTTTTCACACCACTACAATCTTTTTTAAATTGTGCATAGAGCAGGGAAAGCAGTTTAATGTGTAGAGATGCTTTGGTACCTAATATACTCTTAGATAATATAAATGTTTATATATGTATTTATAAACTCAAAGTGTTGGCTGAGTTTCAAGATGTGCATATCATTATATTCTTCTTTTTCTATGCTGTATTTCAAAATATTCTGTAAAACCATTAATAGCTGAAAAATATGCGATAACCATGTTAATATTTGAGCCGACAACCCGCAGACTATGAGCTAGTTTCTTATTTGTGTTATATGGATTAATGGCCGAGTGCATCACTGGTATTTTATATGTAGAGTATAATTTAGACGTCAAGCTCACACCAAGCTGCTTAATAGCACTGGTTTCTCTTTAAGTACAGATGAGATTTTCCCATCACCCAGTATGTGCTCTCTTTTTCCCTCACAATGTTTCTTTCTGTCATCCTCCCCTGCTGTAATACTCACAATAAATGGGGGTTTTTTTGGCTTTTTTTTTGTCTAAACTGCAGTGTTAGGAATAACACTATTCTTCACACTATGCGAATGTAGGGAATTAGATACATGTTTATAGTTAGGCACAGAGTTAAACATTACTGGATAGCTGAGCAGCCAAACCAGCATTGTTATTTGGTTCATTACTGGGAATGGACTAAACATGTATGTAGAATACAATTGAGACATTTAGAGGTATGCATGAACATGTGCCATAAATACATGGCAGATAAATTAATCTGGAGTTTATCCTGTACATCAAACTTACAGTGATATTTCAAAGCATATGTGTCCACTACTGATTGTGGCAGTGGAGCAATGGATTTCATCTCATTGTAAGGTCTGCCAGTCAATATTTATTTTTTTTATTATTTGTTTGAAAATAAAGATGACTGTATTGATTTTCGTGAATTTTCACAAGGTATAATCAGTCCAAAGAGCTGGAAAGTACTGCTGTTTATGAAAAAAGTCACCATTTTAAACAGCAGCAATCAAAGGTTTCTCATTATTTTTCTTTAAATAATGAAAAAAAAAAGTTATTTTCATTTTTCATTATTTCAATCCAGCACTAACAGTCCCCGACCATTTGTGATCAGGACAGATAAGTATATAACATTTGTCAGTGCAATTGTAGGCATAAAAATAAAGGCGGACAATATAGTCAGGCGTCACTAATGTAACTCATTAATCTTCTATAGCATTAGAAGTTTTTAGCTTTATTGTCCCTGTTAACAAGGATATGCTGGGAAGTGGGATTTTTTTTTACGCATATAGACAAACATTAAGTAAAGACAGAGAAAGCACTGTAGAAAAGCTTACTATAATCTTTTTTCCGAGAATCGTTTTGGAAACTTCTCTTACAGAGCTCCAAAATAACAAATAAATAAAAAAAACATAAAATAAACCACAACAGGTAGGCAAAATCGAAGCAGGGAGAAACACAGGAATCAGAACAGGTCAAAAACAAGGTTACAGAGCTAAAGCAGAGCGGGCCAAAACTATCTGGCAAAAAGCAGAAGGTGAGAAAAATATTGACAGGGCTTATCAGGCAAGTGAATTCAGGTAGGGAAGATAAATAATGGGGAAAAGTGCAGCTCAGAGTGGGTTTAAAACCACAGGAGAGTTGGTGATAAAATAAAATAAAATAAAGATTGCAAATCTGGCAAATCAGAAGTACCAGTGATATGATTAATGCTAAAAAAAGCAGTGTGTTTACAGATTTACAGAATAAACCCATAATGTGATGAATAAAAGTACACAAGCCCACACAAGCACATATGGTGGATTGCTCATGTTCAACACTCTGATGGTGGTCATGAAGGTTATGTTTTCACATCCTCCAGCTTGTCAGTTGTTTCACAATAAGGGTCTCAGGAGGCGATTCATTATCCCGTTTCTCTGAGCATGCACATTATCATTCTAGTATGTACTTATCAATAAAATAAAAAATAAAAAAATCCCAGTTGTTATCACTTGGTTTTATAAAAAAATGAATGTTTTTAGTGTTGTAGTGTGTTTTCTTCTACATAGGTTTCAGTGAGAATGAGAGATTTTAATACTTACTGGTTTTAATAGAAATTGGCTTGCTGATGCTGATTCAAAATAAACTGCAGGAAGTGGCCTTTAGATTAATGCTATTTAGATACTCTTTTCCTTTATTGCACGAATACTTGACGAGTTAAAATTGGCGATTAGAAAACAATGCATGAATGGCAAAACTACAGGTAGCAGCTAAACTAAGTCTACCATCTTCTTCTGTACAAAAGGTGCATGTGAACAATGCAAGAACCAAAATAACAAATGAGATGAGAATATTAACAAAGCCTACAGTAGGCCCATTGAGTGTCTTTGACATGGGATTGGAGTAACACCAAATATAATACAAATGTATACTCATGAGTAATCTGGTGGAGGAGAGTTCAAACCTGAGGCAGAATTTGAGATGTAACCTCTCACCTGTCAGCGTGGGAGAGCCAGGCGTTGGTAACCTGTTGTTTTCTCTAAAGGTTCTCACTGACATCGTGCATTAGGAAAAGCTCAGTTGCTATGGTATCGAGAAGAATTTTAATGATATACTTAAAGGATTTGCTATGAAGAGTCTTCATAGGAACCAGTTTTAGGATGCCGACAAGGGCGCCACATCTCCATGCCAATAAGGCAACGGAAGCAATAGTTAATTTGTACTGTCAAAGGTGGTTAGAACAATGTATTGTTTTAAGTGGGGCCCAGGTGGTGGTGCGCTGTTGTGTTCCAATTTATGACTATTGCACGGCATACTGCTTAGCCATCAGTGTATGCCAATAAATGTTAGTACACTTAAGAGAAAATATATAGCAAAACAGGTATTATTGCTATTTTATTGACATATTTACAAATTCGGAACAAATGTAAACGGTGTCCTAATTTTTGCCAAAAACTCGACCATATAAGAACTGGCACATACACACACTAACACACTGTTAGAATTTGTGTCTTTTTAGTAGAAAAATGTTTGTAGATACACACAACTATAGAAGAGGATGTTAAGATAAAAATGTTTATCCTAACTTTAGATGTTCTGTGAAAACTGGTTCTAGGGTTCAATCTGCTTGAACGCCATTCCCTTCTCTCTCTACACCTTCTTGTCATTCTTAAGTTTTGCTATCCAATAAAGGCAAAATGCCTAAAAAGTGTATACAACAGAAGTATAATGTGTATTTTTTTATTGTTAGGTTTTTTTCGGGGGGAGCATAACTTTAAGGATAAAAGAGATTCAAACTATGCAAGAGTTCAATGATACCTGTTCACCAGAAATAAATGGGCACTAGACAAAATCTACTATTATATGGGATTTTAAGATCTTGACTTTAATTACACCAAGACATTTATGCTCCATTGGAAGCTCCTCATCTGCGTAGTGTGATGTTTCAGTTTCAAATGTGCGAAGGGCACTGGAGTGTATTGAACGAGGTCATTTGTGCCCGACTTTGTGGTTATTTTTAACCGTTCCCCGTGTGCATATCAGATCAGGATGTTTATCGAATTAACCAGGATGTATATTTACATGAAATGAGACTTTATCTGTATGTATACCTTACATTCATTTGGCAGACTCACATCAGTTAGGCAAGAAGTTTACTGTTGTTCAGTGAGGAGTCCAGTTAAGTTTTTTAATGCCTCCACAAAAATATGAGTTTTTTGTGTTCGTGTGTGCATGTGTGTGTGAGCCAGAGAGAGAGAGAGAGAGAGAGAGAGAAGGTGGTTTTTTTT
>VUQR01005874.1:15555-34139 GCA_015108515.1 Hemichromis elongatus
ACTAAACCAAAAGTAAAGTCATATTTTACATAATAATCATCTCTGTAGTTTCCAATCTTCCTTCTGTGTCAGTAAAGTATTTCAGGGTGGTGTAGAACCTACAGCTAAAGGTACTTTTTACTTCTCCCTTATTTCCCAAGGGACACTACAGTGGATGAATCTGCATATTTGATTTGGTACAGATTTCCACACTGGATGCCCTTCCTGAAACAACCTCCCATTTTTCCAGGCTTGGGCCCAGCAGTAGGAGTAGGCTATCTTGTGACCACACAAGGCCCCTTAGATCTAGTAACTAATCAGTTCCAGAAACTAGACCTAACTATCATTTAAAGTGCAGTTTTGCAGTTAGACACGTGATACTTAAAACCTAGATTTGAAGGCAATCAATCAGATAAATCAACAATAATCTGTCACAGATGAACAGAGTTGGAATCATATCATGAAGCATAAAAGAAATAAGAACACAAAAAAATGCAGTATTTGCTTTACAGCCACCTGCATAATTTAAAAGACATTCTTCCTGCTGTTGTATTGTTTATGCAGTGTTTTCATTGTAGACTATTCCAAGTTCTGTAAAAATTTCCATATTTGAGAAATGAGCAGGTAATAAAAGCTGTAATTTAGGTGTATATCATCATCACCCTACAGCACACTCTCTCCCTGTTCAAAATTATTTTGAAACAAGTGACAGTTAAAAAGTCACTCCAGCTGTAATGTGCCACTTTAGACCTCATTTACATTTTACACAGTGACACATTGCATAATATCATGAAACACTGAGGTTTTTCATTTTTGGCAAAAGCCTTGCTGAATAGGTGCTCTTAAATACTTCAGGCTTATATCTTTCCATATGTTCAACAGCTGAAATGTGATACATTTGGTAATCGCTTCATTCAAAATACTCCACATCAAGTGAAGCCTTCAAACCTTCATGTGCTCTGTTGCTACTGAGCAGCAAATGGAATTGGAGATCTGCGTGCATCAAACTATATTAATGCTTCAGAAGAAAAAAACATGGGACAAAACGAAATGAGATTCAGGAAGCACCTCCACACAAAACACTACAGTTAGTGTGTCTGTGGCTCTGTCACAGAAGGAGAGACAAGAAGAGAGGGCCTGAGACTGTTTCCCATCTGTGTGACACTCAGAGTTCCCGGGTTAGTGGCTGGTTTGTGCCGTTACGTTTCTTATTGAGCACCAGCTTGCCTCGTCAGGCACAAGAGGGCTTGAGTTCTGCTTGTGTGCTTCTTCTATTTATTCATTTTTTTATCTAAATCAACTATTCCCCTCCCTATTTCTGCTTATTTTCCTTCACTCCTCCCGGTTTGCCCTATTATCCACTTTCACTATCCAGTTTTCTCTCAACTCTGCATGTTTGGATCTTTTCCCTCACCTTTCTGTTTCTACTTCCCCTCGCTCACTCCCTCCTTCTGTTTCTCCGTCCTCGTCTTCTCCTGTGTTGACAGTGTGGAAAGATGATGAATCAGACTGCATGTGACAGTCTGGCATTTGAGTGAATCTGATGTGGTTAATATGGTGCCTGCTGACAGTGCTGTTGAAATCGTCAGGAGCGCTCATACACAGCTACATTTTGGCCTAACTTTGCACACTCTATTTGCATCGACCATGTCTGCATGGAGGGAGCACTTGTTTACTTGCATGTGTGCACTTGTGGGTGTAAATAAACATATTTTTTTCACAGTGGTCAAAGGTCGGCAGAATAAGCTGCCTTCAATTTTCTCTACCTACACGAATCATCCTTGTTCTAGCAGCTCTATCTTCAAGAGTTCAAACTCCAGTGACCGTGGAAGCCAAACAGCTTTACTGGATGAATTAAAATGATACTCTTCTATGTGCACACTTTTACAGGAGGGTACAAACAAAACCTATTTTACACAATATTTTGGCTATGATAATTTCCAGTCTTTTCAAAAAAAAAAAAAAGTTGCCTTCATAGAGACAGCTTAAAATAGGCATTTAAATAATGTTTTTTAAAACTTATTTTTGCCTTTCTTTCTTTCATTTCATTTATGATCACCTAGTAAATTCAAATGAAAATATTTATGAACAAAGATAAGCTCCTTATTTGTATTAAAATTCACTAAATAAAATACTGACATAATTTATTCAGAAATAATCATAAAATCTCAGAAAGAAGTCGCCCCAAGTCACACTGTTCAGCCTTATTAAAGTATTAGGAAGCTGTTAGGAAGTGCCTAATCAATCATTTATATATCACTGCTCCTACGGTTACAATAGAGCTATCACTGCTACTACATCGCTACTATTAATAATCATAGTCATAATAATATTTATGTATTTATAAATAGCATACTAAGGAGGGGTATTACCATGTAAATGATGAATTAGGCTAATATCTTACTAATACTTAATAAGGGTTAATAGTTTGATATAGTAGTGTTTAATATTATTTATTTTTAATTTTTATTATATTTTATTTTTTTTACTTTCTTTGGAGATTATTGCTGATTTGTATTCATTGGTATTAATAAATGTATGAATCTGTGTGTCCTAGCAACTGTGTGTGCCCTCAAATGTAAACAAAATGGATCATTTCCACATGTCAGTCTTTGTGTGTGCGGGGTTACAGTGTGCGCTCAAACTGTGATTTTCCTTGTGCGTGTGTAAAAACATATGGTGAGTCAGTGTGTAGGAGCCGTGCGCCTGTGTGTCTGTTGGGGGGAGGGAGAGTGGATAGGTGGTGATGGAGAAAATACAGGATTTAGGTTATACGCCAATAGATGGCACTCTACCCTTTTGTGATTGGTTGCTGTGACCAAGACTAAGACAGGTCTCACAAGCACCAGCCAAACGGAAAAGGAAGTTGGATAATAAAACTTACTTTTTTCCTTTGTGGTCTGGGTTATTGCTGCTTGCCGGCTCCTCTTAATGTAGAAAAGCTGAAATGCAGAGACATTCGAGAGTGTAATAGAGGTTGAGGTGCATGCCTTTATTGTGTTATGTGTTCAAAGCAATATTTCACCTACACCTGGCCATGTGTTCCCTGTATACGTGTTCATGCTTGTATAGTAGCTGTCTAAACATGATTGCTTGTGTAGCTGTTTGCAGTGCCATCATCTGTAGTTTACTGTAGAATGCCCCCACTCATGGAGCAGATAATACTGAGAGTGAATTACATAAATGCTTGAATGAGTCACCACAAATCATTCCTCTATCATTTTTGTCATGACATGCTGCAATCAGTGGACACTTTATTAGGTACACCTTATAGTTCTGGGTTGAACCCTGCTTTGCCCCCAGAACTGCCATAAATCTTTGCGGATTGGGTTCAACAACATACTGGAAACATTTCTCAGAGATCAGGTTCATATTGACACAATAGCATCACACAGTTCCTACATATCTCCTGGCTGAACATCTGTGATGCTAATCTTCTGCTCTATCACATTCCTTTGGCACTCTGTTGGACTGAGATCTTGTGACCCTTTCATGTTCAAGAAACCAGCTTAAGATGATTTGTACCTAATAATATGGCATCTTTCTGATGGATGGAAGCAGATCAAAAGATGGGTACACTATAGTCATAAAGAGGTGGGCATGGTCAGCAACAAAATGATGCTTACACGCACCTAAAAGGCCCAAAATGAGCCAAATGTGCCTCACTATTCTCCTCTGACCTCTGATAAAGGATTTTCATTCAGACAACTGGTACTCAGTGGATATGTTCACCTTTTTGGACCACTCTCTGTAAAAACTCTAGAGATGATTCTGTGGAAAACTCCAATTAGATTAGCAGTTTATTAAATCCTAGACATACAGTCTATCAGCAACAATCATGCTGCAATCAAAGTCACTTAAGGCATCTTTCTTCACCCATTCTAATGCTCAACTTCAGCAAGTCATCTTGACTATGTCTATGTGCCTAAAACCACTGAATTAGTGCATATTCACAAGGAATGACAAAAGGAACTAAGTTACTGTGCAGCACCTTAACTGCAAGATACGGTCTTTATATAATGTAGTTAAAGGAAACAAATTAAGCTAGTCATATTAAACCGTATTGAGTTTCTACACAAGAATAAACTACATCAACCAAAAATGTAATTTCAGGCATTGTTTTTGTAGAAAGACTTAGCTAAACTGCCATGTAATGAAAATGTTGTCAATAATAAGGAAAAGTGTCCTGTTGAGAAGAACTTCATAAATTGCATATTGAAAGCTTTACAAACAAAAGATCGTGTCTTAAAAATCTCACAAGAGCCTCAAAGATTTTCTGACTAAACTAATAACACACAAACAGAGGTAATTTTGCAGTGTCTTTATTAAACACGCAGAGTAATCATTCACGGTGCAGGCTAAAAAAAAAAGTAGATGAACCTCTTTTAATGACTTCTTCAGAGGCTACTTGAAGTCAGGTGTTCCGATTAAGTTAATGCCATTTTATATGAGGTTCTTTCTTTATAAATAAAAACATGCTAAGTTTGGGAGCTGTCTAAACCATGGCTTAATCGCAACAACTGTCATAGGACCTTAAATGAAGTATTACATAGATGCATCAACCTGATATAGATATATAGCTAGAAAGGCATTTATACAGAGTGGTGTTCACCAGTCCACGATAGTGCAAACTGTCTACAAACAGGAAATTCAGGGACTTCCCTCAAAAGAACATACTGGGAGTATAACACGCATCATAAAAGAGGTGAAAAATATAAGAAATCTAGACAATTTGCACAACAGTTTGTTTAGAGGTAATAGGCACTGCACACCAATGCCAAAATAGAGCCTCATGGATATTTCATAATAACTGTGGAAACAGTGAATTTGAAACTGTTTAAAGAAATGTTACAGGAGAAAATCAGAGAGATAGTGTATGATCTAAAGGTTGGGTGTTGCAATATTAAAATCACCCGATTCAAATTAAAGCAGAATGTTTGGAAAACAAGAAAAAAGGTTTGAAATGAGGCCGAACCTCAACCCAACTGAGATGCTGTAGCGTGAGCTCAGAGTTTTATAAGGTTTTATAAGGAGAAATGGTACAAATATGTAGTCTCATCACTAGCTAGCAGGGTATTTTTCTGATTTCTTTTTCCAGTCTGCACTTTGAGTGATGACTCAATGTATATATGAATGCATATATATGGGAAAATGAGCAGAGGTCATTTATTGACAAAAAATGGACGAGAGACCTGAATACGCAAATATTGTCTTTTGAAAATAAATAAATAAAAACAAACAAAAAAAACAAGCCTTACTTGGTAACAGTGTATAAAGGAGCAAAAAGGGATCAACTAAATTCTTAAAATGTAAAAAGCTGTTGTCAATAAAACGGGTACAAATGGCCAATACTGTGCAGATGTGGAGACGATCATCAAGCAGGATCATACAATAGGAGTACATACAGAAATATCTCATTATATTCACAAAATATACACATAATATAACAGTTTATGGCATTCACTGTCTTCTAAGGTGTGGTAAAAATTTCTAAGCAAATAATAAAAAAAGAAAAAACATTGTTCAATAAGGAATCAATAAGCCCATGTCTGTGGAATGGCATAAAAAAAGAGCAAAGGCCAATTTGTGGCCAAAGTCACCAGAGCAATAGAATTCTATATTGTATAGAGTCCATTATCTTCTACATTCAACAACCCTAACAAACACATAACGGGTCAGAGTTCATGCAGATGTGATTCTTGCAACTAGGCTTTGGGTAAATGCATACAAGTTCAGTCATATAGAAAAAAAAAGTTTCTCAGCACTGTTTAAACTTATTATTTGACTGAATATTGTTCTGCAGAAACAATGCTCAGTCACTGCTGGAGGTGGAAGAAAGTCAGTGCTCTGAGGCTCCATTGGGGCTGCGCCAATAGTTCTCTAGCAGTCTGATTTCACTGGCAGTTCCACAGCACAGCCTGACATACAGGGCATTAAGGGTTGAAATGTCCCATCTCTTCAGCCTCTGCCTCATAGACAGAGGGGAAGAGGGTGATGAATAAAGTAGGGAAAGAAGGAAGATACAAGGACAGTTCATAGAGACTGGCATTATTGTTACTTTACTCCTCTAATTTACACGTGAAAGAAAAATAAATGCACAGCAAGTTTTAAAATGAGAAAATCTTTGAAAATCAGTTTACCAAGATCACAATATGCTCAATCTCAGTGACAAATGAACTAAGATCTCAAGCACAGTTTGCCTAGAACAACAGATTTTTCATGTAAGATACAAGACATTCTATCTTTCACAGATCTACAGACTTATTAAAACAGAACAAGCAGAACACATCTTTGCTTAACCCTAATAAAGTGGCTAAACTAATGGCAACTGTGATCATACCATGCAGTGATGGCATACAAAACAGCTATGTATAATCCTTGGCGATATTCAAAGACCCTTCTATTAATGTATTATTATTATTATTATTATTATTAACATATTTAAAATGCTAATTTAGGAAGAAAAAAAAAAACCTTTGCAACCTACCAAGATTTTTAAAAATTGATCTGAACCTTAGAGTTCAAACTGATTTATTATTGCATTTTTTGTTGCATTGCATATTGTCTTCGTTTTACCTTTGCATTACTGGTTATATCTGTGTTTTCACAAATGCTCATATAAGATACAACAATTAAAATAAATGGTTGATTATTACTAAATGTGTTATTTCTTGTTTATAACTGAACAAAAAGATGGGGAAACACTTAACCATACCACCTTAAAACGTATTTATGTTTGATCAAAATCAAATATCAAACAGCCACTCAACAGACACAGACTTCATACAATCTTTTGGTGCTGTAGTCAGGTGTTTATTTTTTATTTTAATATGTATAATAATCATTAATACTATTAAATATTAAATAATATTAATATTTTTAATGTGTCTTTGTTAATCAAAACGCTTTAAATGAAAACACCCTTCGTGAATGACGCATGCAATGAGGCAGTAAATACACTGGCTTAGATGTAGACACCACATATCTTGCACATGTTAGTCTTTTTACTTAATTGGAAACACTGCATAATCATATGCTAATCCACATAAGTGGATTATTAATGAATATGTTTTGGCATTTTGTATAATTGTTGATGATAGGTTTAATTTTCTATTTCTGTTGCTTTTTAATGAAAAACTAGAGCAATGGCTGTCATCTTGACAACTTATTGGCAACCAACGCAGGAATCATTTAACTTCAATTAAAATTATGAAAAGAAAGAAGAAATAACTATTAATAAATAAAATGCTTCCATTACCATATCGTATGGCCTAAATATTTGCCCCATAAAGACTCCACTGTATGTAATAGCTGCACTGTATGTAATATATATGCAATACATATATATATATATGCATATAAAGTGTAAATAAGTAGTATGCGTGGATGTTTTAATGCTGTATGCACATGTTTCTTCCATCTGCATCTGCATGTGACACTAAATATTCAGTGCAGCCAATGAATCTGTGGAACACACCATCTAAACCCTTTGAAGATTTTTCTTCACATCCTCTATACTCCAGCAGAGGGAAATTAAGCCAATGAACCAAAAAATAGAGTGTTGGAAGGGAAAAAATGAAGAGTGGAAAGTAGAGCTGGCATTGAGAGAGTTCCTGCGATTCAGTCAGTCACAATAGATCCAGTATCAGGATGAGTACACTTACTCCCTTACGTGTGTTCTAAATATCGAAGCAGGAAATGCGTCATTTCAAACACAGACGCAATATCATTCTGATGTCTGGAACTGCATTTGAATTGCATGCACACAGAAAATCAATAGATACAACAAAGTGGATCTGTGTGGATGCTTCAGCTCTTGCTCTACCCCATCCATTCCTAATGGGTAATTTTTTGTTATATCTCAGAGAATTGAAATGAATGAAAAAGAGTGGTAGAAAGGTGTAGTTTTTGTTTTAAATGATACCAGAGCACGGGGCTCTGGGGCCCACATGGCTTTGAGTTGCCTGGTCAAGTTGGCAAAATAAGCAGGTAGTACATCTGCTCTTAAATCACTCGCCCCCCATTGGATAAGATAAAATAAAATACAATGCACTGAGGTGGCAAAAAAGACAGTTGGCAAGTTTTTTTTTCTTTGTGTGAAAATTCAGTTTATTATGTTATCAGATTGTTCTGCATATCCTGCCCATAAAAGAAATAAGGCCATAACTGATTTAAATATGGTGAATCTCTTAATAAATGTTCTATCTTGTCTACCACTCTAGACTCTTGCAAACTGTTTTTTTTTTCTATTTTAATATATTTTTGCTTCCATCGTGTAAGATAAAGACGAAGTTTAGTAGCAAACGTAGTCAATATTATAGGCGGATTTTTAGATTATATCTACTTTGCTGTTAGGAAGGGTTCAATGGGTTAAGCTTAGGGATTGTGATCCGTAACATGAGGAATAAATTCTACAGGTAGCCGTGAAGCCTGTTATCTGGCATCTTTCTATACTACTTACTTTTATTTCCAGCCACATGAAAGTCAGTGAGCTGATATTAAATTAGAAAATATTTTATCTGAATAAATTGATGAGCATAATATTCTTTGGAAGTTAAAAAAAATGCTTGATAACTTACATAACACATAATCCTGAAGTGTGGCTGCCCCAGTTCTTCAGCCAGGTAAACATAGTATATACTACAATTAATATCTGAATCCCCTGTGGCATTCTTTCTGAATTAAGAAATTAGATCTCTTCAAAATGTAAATAACAATGATTAGAGATGGGTAAGGTAGATTACCAGTTACTAAGTAGCATTCAGTTGCAGAAGGGCCTGTAATGTCCAATTAGATGGGACATCAGGTCAGGAGCACGACCCGAGTCATGGTTATCTTTTGTTTTGTGTAACTCCAGGTTCAGACTTTCAGCTTTCACTTACATCCTGGGGTGTTTAAGGGAAAGCATTTGGCACAAATAATCTGGCCTGTGTTGCAATGTGTACATAGCACACTGAAGGCTAGCTTTTATTCATAACAATCCAACTGTCACTTACCACCAGTCCTACTTACCTACATGAGTTGCCTACTTGGAATGATAAATGGAATAGGAGCATTGCAAATAGTGTAAGACGTCAAAAGAACTTAATAACTTACTCAGCTGGGTTTTGTTTTCTTTTGCTTTTTTATGGAGATCTGGAACTTGTTCTTTGTGCCTCATAAATATATATCAGATTAGCCATACACAATAAATCTAACTGCCTAGTATTGGGTTCCACTTGATCTGCAAAAGCAACTCTAACCTGTTCAGATATGGACATGGGGCATCTGGGGGTGTCCTCTGGTGTCTGGCTTCTAAAGAGTGTGAATCTCCTGTGAATTTGTGGCTTATTCTGTAGAATTCCACTGAACCATCATCAGTTAGGTATCTGGGAACTTTTTGTCCTTGTCATATTCTTCACCGATTCCTGAGGAGTTTTTATATCATGGGGGCAGAATGTACTGCTTGGGAAGGTTGCTGCTGTTGGGGAGTGCTGTTGCAGTGGTGGGGTGTGCTTATTCTGGAACAAAGGTTAGGTAAGCAGTTCAAGTCAAAGTAATATCCATGTGAATGTCAGAGCCCAAGGTTTCCCAGAAGAGTGCTGCATTTAAATGAACTGATCAATGTTGTTCACTTCAACGGTCGCTGGTTTTAAGGTTGTGGCTCATAAATATAAATGTAAATGTATGCATCTAAGTGTGTGTGCCATCCAGAAGAACAAACACTAGGTCTAGATGGTATCCCTGTAAGACAAAAAACAGAGAAGAAAATGTAGTATTAGTAAAAGTTTTTTAAAAAAGCATTCTGAAGAATGGATTTCAGCACATTCACGTGAACTAATATATGCATACTAACACCTACACATGCATACCTACTCAAATCCACATCTGCCCTGGATACAAGAAAAAAATGCACACTGGTTAAACACAACTGGCTGCTCTCATTCCATGTTTCTGTAAAGCCTGGTATTAATTCCAGACTGAATATAAAAGTAAAATAAAACTGAAATTATTCAGTGTCTCACCGCCACTGTTGCCCTGAAATATTTTATAAAACCCATCTAGGAAACTCAGCTAGGTAGTTTACATCTTTACCATCTTTACCTGATGTGTTGAAGCAGGTGACACTTTTGACAGCACTGAGAGACATTTTTAGCCAGAGAACTTTACATGGCTGGTGGCAGAAATTTGCAAGTTTTCTGTACGTTTTTAGGCATTTTACAGTAGAGTTCACTTCAATACAAAAAGTAAAAAACAGTAGAGTATGACCACAAAGTAGCATTCTATACTGATTTATTATAATTTATTGTCACTGCCCCTTTAATATTGGTAAACTCTGGGGTTTAAGTGCGCTGGAATTATCCGGAATAGCCTTTCTGAATTCTCAATTAATGACGATTAAATACATCTGATTAGCAGTTTAATACAAAATACTAACTAACTTACTAACTCTATCTTTCCAGCTGATGCTACAGTTAATACACCGCTTGACCCTACCCTACCTACTGCACCCCCATTTGCCACCACTGCTTCATTCCTGTCATGAATTCAGTTCAATTCAATTTTATTAATACAGTGCCAAATCACAAGAATAGTCAACTCAAGGTGATTTATATTGTATGGTAGACCCTACAATATTACATACAGAGAAAAAAACAACATTGAAACCACCCCCACTTTGGCGACAGTGGGAAGGAAAAACTCCCTTTTAACAGGAAGAAAATTTTTGCAGAACCAGCCATCCAACAGAGGGCCATCTGCCATGGCTGGTTGGGGTGAGAGAAGGAAGACAGGATAGAAGACGTGCTGTGGAAAACAGCCAGAGATTAATAACAAGTATGCAAATATCAATAATGTTGCAGCAGCAATACTGCAGCATCTAGCTAGCACTACATTAACAAAATTACTTTTTTAATTGGTAATCTCAAATAAAACCTTTCTTGTAGCTCAACAGATATCACCACTGACAATCAGGCTGTCTGTGCAGTTTGGTACAAAATCTGTGTGCTAGATAGTTGTCCACAGTTGATGTATTTTCAAGAAGGAAGAAAGATGTTTGAAAATGTCCCACTTTAGGTGGAGAAAGATGCAGCAAAGAGAGGACACTGAGACATTAATTTCAGCATGTTACATTTGGTAAACTGGAAAATTAAGTTTAATTTAATCTCATTCACATTAGCTATCAGTGGATCTCTATGAGATTTGTTGCTGAAGTTGGCAATTTCACAGGATAAAATGTGTTTGATAAAGTTATGGAGGACAGTAGGTGCCGCTAAACTGGGCAGTGTGCAATAGACCTATTGGGCACATTCTACAGTAGTAAATAAGGGTAGGCTTCAGGTAGCAGCTGTAGCATCATAAGAAGGAGAGACATGAAACTAAAACAATTTCTAAAATTGAATTTCATAGGAGATTTTATAACAGCAAACATGCTGGAAGAAGTGGAGAAAAAAAGGATTTTAAAATCTTATTTGTGTGTTAGGTCAGCAAATGTTAACGTATACTTAATTAGATTTGCATATTTTATACATAAAGTTTTTATGGTTCTCTGAGCATTTAAATTAAGGGTAATTCTGATCATGTTTCAAAATAATTTTCAAAATAACAGCCCAAATTTGATTCATTATTGTTGCTCAATAACAGAACTTGTTTTGAGATGAAGTCGAGCTGAATTTGAATTTCTTTAGCAACGCTTTTTAAATTCCATGTTTTTAAAGGCTAGGTTTTGAAAAGCAGCCATGACACAATATCTCACATCACTCCTGCGTATACTGTGTAGCATGTACGACAAAGAGCAAAGTAATCCCTAAAGAAGGGGCAACGTTCATATAAATACACCCTACAAAGTTATTGCAAGACTTAATTGTAAATGAGTCTTTTTCCCCTGCTGCCCCCTTAGCTACACTACCTCCACTTGACAAAACCCACTTTGCAACGCCCGGGAACACTGCAAAGATTAAACAAAACAATTTGCAATACTTTTAATACCAGTGGATACGCATGTGTCCAGGTGACAGAAATTATATATGTGGCATTTGCTATGACATTTGTCATTCCATTCTCATAATATTTTACTGTCAAAACAATTGATATGTCTTTAAGGAAAAGATTCAAAGAGTCTGACTTAAAATGAATCATCAGTCTTGTTCTAGGGTGCACTGACAGGTCAAGGAACTGCAGACAGGCTCTTAAAGGAAGTGAACTTGTGACCTTTTGGTAACAGCACCATTCATCTTAAGACAAGGCTGCCTTTCCTTATTAACTTCATTTGTTCAAGTAACCAAATGACAAATTTGCATCTGCACGGTTACTAAAGAGGACTGATCAGCAAAGCACTGGGAGAGTCCCACAGAGACAAGTCTCTTCTTTGCAGTTGAAAGCCTGGGTGATTAATGCTGAGAAAATGAGGCAGAGGGACAGCACTCTGCTTAGCCTGTCAGGCTGTCCCGTTTTATCAAGGAAGATTCAGACTGCAGACTGTGCACCGTGGCAGAATGGAAGATGTGGTAATATAGTGGAGAGATGGTGGCTTAGAAAGGAAGCATTTAAAAGAGTGACACTAGATAAAGTAAGAAATAAAAAAAGCAAATGGGTGCAAGGGATGATAGATGATGCAAAAAGAAAAAAGAAAAAAGAGAACAGATTTCTTGTTTAATAACAAATTATCTTATTAAGATTTGTAAATGCTCATGTTTCTTTTCTGCATGAGTGTGCACAGACAGCGACAAGGGCAGATGTGTGATAAACTCCAAGCGCGAACAAACTACCTGACAGACAAAGGCAGATGTAAACTGTTCCCACAAGACCCAGGAGAGAAAAATGATAGATAGGGGATCACTGTTTATATCGGTCTTCTTTGCTCCCTGTATGAGTGGCCTGTAATTGAATGATCATTACACCAAAGCTATGGCTATGGCCCTGCAGTCGAAAATAGGAATGGAGTTTGAAAGAGCATTTAGTGGTTTTGATTTATGAGCAACAATAGGGAAGTTGTTTTTTCAAGCCTGGAACTCTGATGGCCAATAAAGAGGAGCAAGGCTTATCGCCTGCTGTACCCACTCTGACACACATACACCATTTAGCCTGCTAGGCAGCCAGCAACCAGTCAACCAACCAGCTGGGGCCCTTCACGGAAGGAAGTGTTTTCAGCAAATTTGTTTCCTTCATGTCTCGCCCTGAATGGTGCTATTCATTAAAATAGCCTGCAGTCGGTAGGCACTGCTGCCACGGCACATTTATACACTTGTATGCCTGTATCCTCTGAAGTCGACACACACTCACACACAAATCCACCTGCATATACACACACACCAGATGAAAAATCTTTTCTTTTGGTTCACCTCATCTTTGCAGGAGGCCCTTCAATAATAAAAGCAAAGACACAAAGAGAGAAAAAGGGTCTGTTGCACGCACGGCAATCTGCTTTCAGTTAGGGACACTGGAGTCGCCTATTTATTTCTCTGGAATGAAAAGAGCTGCTCACTTTCATTTAGCGGATACAATATTTGGATTTATGTGGGTCTTACTGAGAATCAAGAGGTCACTAGTGTAGGTGGTGCTGCACACAAGAGCAAAGAAGTGTAAAGTGTTAACTGTGAAAGTGTGAAGTATTGTGCAGTGGACTATGTTTCAGTCATAATCTGTAGTGCTCTCGCTATTTTAACTGTAATTAGACTTATAATCATTGGCCAAATATATTATAATCAGCCAAATATATCTTAATTATCCTAGGCAACAAGCAAATTAGGTAAAAATGCATTTCACTATTTAGGTACAGCAACAAAAGTCTCACCCACATTGACATGTTTCCTTTCTTCCATGATGATAATCAGCATGTTTAATTGAGAAAATGGTGAACTATACAAAACTGTTTATTTATGGAGAAAAGTGAGCTTTTGGAAGCTATATAACCTCTTTATTTATGTTCACTTCCATGTGGCATAAAGATTGGCAGCAAATTTCAGTGTAATTTTACTCATAAAGGTTATCATTTCATTTTGGGTAGGCCTGTTGACAAGATGCCAAAAGTGAATTATCAAGAAACTATATATATATATTTCATAATAACAATAACAAGGGCAAGAATAATAATAATCATAATAACAAGGGCAAGAAATATGTTGTTGTTTTTAGTTTTTAGAAATTGTTATTATGTCAGCAAAAGGTTTGTGAGTTTTTCTCTGCACTTGTTCTCTATTTTCATGAAATGGTTTGAGGTGCAGTACTGTTACTCTTTTTAAAGTCATCTCAGCAGATAACTGACCAGCTCCTGACATGACAAGCACACCAAAAACCTCTGATCATCCTGCCAGGAACTCTATTACCTTGCAAAGCCTGATGGTAACGTATAGCTGCCTCTGACACCCATTGTGATTTGAAAAGAAGTAATTTGTTCCAAAGATGTAATATCTACTGCTGAAAAAATGTGTGAAAATTTAAAGCTAACTTGATAACATTGTAACAGGTACATCTCTTCACAGCATATCACTAAGATTATTTTCCCCAAACAGGGTCTGTTTGCGGTTGTTGTCGTCTGCTGACTTGCCAAGTTTACACGTAGGTTTTTTAGTCAAGAGCTGTTCTGTATTGGAGAAGACCTTCTAATCTTTCTAAGGATGAATATAAGGACCGATTGTAAATTGTACATCTCCACCTGCAGCAAGCATGTTCAGTGGCAGTTTTTGTCGATGTTAGACAATTCAACTCCTACGGCCATGTAGCTGTTATCGATCAGAATGACAACCTGCAGTTACACTTATTCTTTGCACTAGCTGCTTCTAAGACCATTGGGGATTTCAGTTATTAGCCCAGGGGCACTGTGTATTGTATCACCTCCTTCTTTCCTTTCATCAATCCTCCCCACTCACTGCACTTTCTCAGTCACACTTTAATGTGCTGTATGTGAAGAAATTCCTCTGTGACATATGCACATGAATTCCAAAAGAAATACATACATACTTTATTATATGTCATTTTCTTATTTTAATTGCTCCTGATTCCCAGAGCTGAAATGCTGTCACTCTGCAATTTTTCTACAGGACGTATGTCAGGATCTCCTTTCAAGCTTGCAGTCCCTATCAATTAACAGAAACAGTTAGGAGAGTGTCACTAAGCGGGTTAGTCACACACAGCTATCCCACTGTCATGTCATCTGACTTGTCTCAGCTCATGCCTTTGGGCTTTTCTCTTTTTAGAGAAAGAGCAAGGAAAGAATAAAAGGAGCTGAACCCACACAGTTGAAAAGTCCCAGAGTCAGAAGTGTTGATGCACATTGATAGCGTGCATATCGATAATGTCAACATAAACGCACAACCAGGCAGACACATTTGTTTAGAGCATATGGCTGGGACAAATCAAACACACTAAGTTGCACACATACACAATAAAGCGAGCCTTTTTATCTCTAACTAGTATAAATCTCAGCATTCTGTCAAACTGTCATACGGGAGCTATAGATGTAATATAAGAGAGCACAATGTATCTCTTGATGTCATCAGAACAACCGTAGCGCTATTTGTGCTTTAACAATAACAAAGCCAAGAAGCAGCAAGACTGCTGTGTATATCAACAATAACTCTGTTATGTGCAGTATGTCATTTAAAAGAAAGCACTTGAAAAAAACAGAAAAATAGACTCAGATTAAGTTTACTATTCCATTTTATGCTGTACTATAAGCATTCATAATATAGTTTGCTTTGAGCATTAGCTTCTCATTTTGCTGTTTTAAGTCACATCCTGTATATGATGTGATGCTATTTACTAAATGGATTTAGTGTAAGCTTTAGGTGTATTGTTTGAAAGCTGTCTTCCTCGCTGAATACAATTTCTAGAAATCCTGATGTTTGACATAAAGCTAAAGGATTTCTTTGAGATCACATTTTGTATGAAAATTCGAATAAAAATTAAGAAAACGAAAATATTAGTGGGAGCTTAGTTAGCAAACAGCAAAGAAAAGATCATCATACGGAGTATGTGTCTGATCAATGCCTATTTAAAAAGTGGATTGATTAAAAGCTTTAGTATGATGCGTTATTCTATAACAAACTTAAAATTTTCATTAGACTATAAATAAACTTTTAATAAGACATTAAATTAGCAGTTGAGATAATAAACCTATCAGGAAAGTGTTTACTGAGGTCGCAGATCAAGTGAGTAGAAGGGTTGTTTTCTCATAGATTAATGAAGTTGCCCATTAAAAAGAGAGCAAGCATTTTCTTTTTTACCATATATTTCACTTAATGTGACTACAAATTTAACATAAAGTTAATTTTAAATTCAATATGACTTGAAATTCCCAAGAGAGACCATTAAGTCATTAGTGAAATGTTGACTGAAACAATAAATTGTGTGTGAAGTAGGCTAAATTTATCCTAGTCTTCTTTACACTTTGACTTATTTTAGAGAGCCAACCCCTGCTGGCCATTACAGATATTGCAGTTTTGTACCACCTTAGCCCAAATATAAGAGAGTGATGACTTTATAAAGAGGTCAAGCAATGACAAATTACTTAATTTTTTCTTTATTTTCTCTGGCTTGGACAGGCATGCCTCATTAAAGCTTTACACACGGCTATTATTCCTGTTTACAAGTGCAATCTATGCATGGCAAATGATGGCTAGAGGTGTAGATGATTACATTTCATTATGTATGGAAAATACATACTCATACAAATTCTAAGTATCAACCCTGTGACCAGTTTCCAACACATCTGGAAAAAGCCATATTGGAAAAATTCTCTGTAAGTTGTAAGATCTTTGTGTATTTGATAAATAATATATGTCCTTCCAGAATAGCAAACGCACAACGAAGAGAGAAAAAAATGTAAAACAATATATATAATGAATACTTCACATTCTCATATTCTCTTTTCTCTCTCTTTCTCTAACTTTCTTTATCTCTTACACACACACAGACACACACACACACACACAGCAGACAAACTTTAGAACACAGATGGGTATACTTTAAGTTATATTTTGCTCAGTAGCCCAAAGTGGAACAAAATCCACCAATAGGGAAGACAATATAACCCGTTTCTCACAAACTTGGAGACTTAGCAAAATGTAAACTTCCAGAACCACCTGCCCACATGATCAGCATGCTGCCTTTCTTTTCATCCTTCAGCTGGCATGTTTAACACAGCCACACAGGGAAAAACACACATTTTTGCCCTGTGAGAAATGTGTATGCATGTATGTGTATTACTTTATTGTTGTGGGGACATAAACTGGATTACACAGTCACAGCTTTTTTTTAAACCAAATATCCATTTTTTAAATCTTTTAAAATTTACCAAATATTGACTCACTAATTTTATTGTGAAGAGCTGGAATCAAAGTACATAATTGTAACTGATGGAAAGAGTAACCAGAACCTCAGCATGCAAACATTTAGTGACAGAGAAAAGAAAAGACTAGGTTTTCAGTGACAAGCACGTTCTGTTACAGTTTGTTAATATTGTAGTAGTGTGGTAATAATATGAAAGTAACAAATTATTCTGAATTAATTAGTTATAACTTGCCTATTAGTTTTCTAAGTAATATCCTGTATTGTCAGTGAATTTAGCTGTGTAATATTATGCTATATTTTATGAAACTGGGTGATAAGGGGCACATACTGGGGTTAATGGTGCAAAAACAAACTGGTAACAATATGATACCCTGCTAACAATAAAGTAGTAACAACTCTTATATACTGACATTAACACTAGAACAGCCAACAGCAGTAAAAGGAAAACTAAGTTGGTAATTTCCATCTAATTTTTCTAATTTTAAGTATTTTTTAGTAGTTTTTATTACTTTGATCACATTAATTTCATTACACAGTAAACATCAAAATAAACAACTACAGCAAATAATAATAAAATAATAATAATATAATAATAATAAAAAGTACAGAAAATAATATAACAGTTAATGCATCAAAAAATATAATTATAACAAAATAATTTTATTAAAAGTTAAAAATGAACTTGCAGGGATTAGTTGCTCTAGAATAAAGATAGTCTAAAAACAGAGCGCTCACTAGTTACAAACTGTAAGAAGTATATTTTAAATAATCATTGTAAATGAAAAACAGTCAAAGTTTAACATCCTGTCTATATTTCCCTCTGATCACCAGTTTCACCAGCAGTTTTTCATCCAGCGTCCTCACTGCTCCACCTGCAGACTCCACCTTCTCACTCACCTTATCACCCAATAACATGAAGCACTATTACTCAGCTAAAGCCACTGATGGTGCACAATATTACTTAGTTATTTCCTTGATAATAATGTGTATTTAAGCCGTAGTAAACGCCTATTTCCCTATCATTATCTTGTCATTTTTACCTTATTACTCTATTATTACCACACTGTCAGCTAGCAGTAATGTAAAGTGCAAATATATTTTTTTCTTATATGTCAATAATTTGATGAACATTTCATAACATTTTATCTATTAGTATTCTATTTATCTATTTATTGAATGGTGTGAAAACCATCACAGGCCACAACACCAAGAACAGCACAGTGGGGAGGACTGTGGAGAAGGCAAACGAACTCAACTACTTCTTCAACAGGTTTGACCAGCCCACAACCCCCCCCCCCCCCCCCCCCCCCCCCCCCCCCCCCCCCCCCCCCCCCAGC
>VUQR01005875.1:5149-19025 GCA_015108515.1 Hemichromis elongatus
AAAGTTGTTTTTTGAAAAAAAAAAAAAAAAAAAAAGCCCATCTGCATTTTAACCCCTGTCATGTTGCTTTTGTTACGCAGGCCTTTGTTGAGGGGCAGAACAAACTCACTATGCCGTTCCTGGAGCGGTGCGCCATCCGGGCACAGTTCCATCAGCGGCTCACTGAAGTCTATAATTATCCAAAGTACAGTTGCCCTTACAAAAGGGGGAAGAGGTAATAGCTGAATTTTAATAATAGGTTATCAACATTTACACTTAAAAGGACAAGCTTGAAATACAGAGCTTAAGTCATAAAAGTGCTTTTCCTCACTGCAGCTTCTTGTCTTTTTTTCAGATATTTCTACTTCCACAACAAAGGGCTTCAGAACCAGGATGCGCTGTATGTGCAGGACTCTCTCGATGCACCTGCAACTGTATTCTTTGATCCGAATAAGCTTTCTGAAGATGGAACTGTGGCGTTGAAAAGTTAGCCAAATTGCAGAACTTGTAATCGATCACACACATACAGGCAGTAGAGATGGGATGATACTAGGTTTGCACTGCTGACTTCTTTTCTCTCTTTCATCTCCTTCTCCATTTAGTGGGGCGACTGTCCGAAGAGTGTGAATATTTTGCTTATGGTTTGAGTAGCAGCGGCTCAGACTGGGTAACGGTGCATATCATGAAGGGCGATGACCTCAGCCCACTGCCTGATGTTCTGGAAAGGGTTAAATTCAGCTGCTTGGCCTGGACCCATGATGCAAAGGGCATCTTTTATAACTGTTACCCACGCCAAGAAGGAAAAACCGATGGTTAGAAAGAGATACTGTGCAGATAAACTAATGCTGCGCAGACATTACACATTTAACTAATCTTGTTTGAAACGTATTTCGTATTTAACTTCCTCATATTTCGCTGAAGGCACTGAGACCACCAGCAACATGAATCAGAAGCTCTACTACCATGTTATTGGCACCAACCAGTCAGAAGACGTTCTGGTAGCAGAGTTTCCTGACCATCCCAAGTGGCACAGTGCCGTAACAGTAAGTCTATAGTTATCCTGAATCATCAGTGCCCTTCCTGGGGAGGCTCAAGCAGATGTGTTACCCCTAATGAGTTGGGATCTGCTAATGTTTTAAAAGGAAGAAACCCATTGATTGTTACTAAAATTAAATAGATTTTATGCAAACTACACAAACCCAATACTGGAAATTGTACTGGATTATAACATCTTTTGTCCATTTTGGTATTTTAAAAGGATTAAAGACCCAGCTAGCTGGTTTTTATATGAGTGTGTCTTTTTAGGGGATTCTCAGAGCAAAGATTAAACTTTTATGGCAAAGCTTATATTGGCATGATCACGCTAACTGCTTCTCAACTCCTCTTTCCCCTCCCTGTGTTGACTTTTTTTCCATTTTTTAAAAAATTCCTCTTCTCAGATATCAGATGACGGCAGATATGCCGTTTTGTCGATCACTGAAGGCTGCGAGCCTGTCAACCAGCTGTGGTACTGCGACCTACAGCAGCTCCCCGATGGCATAAAAGGTCTGTGTTCTTGATGAACTCCCAACTCGAATCATTGCATAAACACAGTAACTTATGCGTCTTATGGAGATGTAGGATCACAGGTATATATTTTTATTCTTATTGCATCGCAGTGCAAAATGCTGATCTGGCCATTAAAGGTAAATTGAGGTTCATGGTAGTTAGTTTCCTCCCAGCTTTACCTTATCAGCTAGTATTAATTTGTGAATCGCCACAAATTTTGAGTTATTTTGTTGCAGGAAAGCATCTAAAGCTGCATGGAAAAGTTTCCGACTTGTATGTAGCATGCAAAGAACATTAAAAATGATTTAAATTGTAAAGAAATGCCAGTTCTTTACAGTTCACCTCAAAAAAACAAATCATCTTTCACGAGAAGTGTCCATGAAGCAGCAGTGACTGCAGCATGACTAATTGTGAACATATATAGCTTATAAGTAGTCGTTGCTTGGGCAGTTTTGTAAAAAATACACCAGCTTTGTCATTTAGATGTGTCAACGCAGGACATTAACTGATGCCTGTGACTCAACCAATAGTGAAGCAAATGTTGAGATTTCAAAATTCACGATGTGGCCTGTTTTTAGTCCAGGAAAAGAAATCCTCCCACAGAGAAATTATGAAACTTTCTACTGCAAGCCTGTTATGAAAACTTGTTATTGGTTTTTACAAGCCACTTCCTAAAACTCCTTGTTAGTGATAAATATCGCTTTTGGGGGGTTTTGTCATTTTATTTATCTACTTCTACAGGTCTACTGCCGTGGGTCAAACTTGTGGACAACTTTGATGCTCAGTACTCGTATGTTACCAATGAGGGAACTGTGTTTACTTTCCGCTCCAACTTGGATGCGCCTCGATACTGTCTCATCAACATAGACATCGAGAAACCAGAGAGACGGTACTGGACTTCCCTCATACCACAGCATGATAAAGATGTCCTGGGTGAGATAAAAATGGAAATGTCATTAAAACATATTCTATTAATTAGTGGCATGTAGTCTCAGCTCTCCCCAAAATAAAGGTACTGAGAGTTCATAAAAGCAAATTTGCTGGTAAACGCTTGACACCATCTGAAACTCCAGCAGTCTTTAGAAGTGTGTGAAGGGGTTATTCATAAAACTGTACTTCCACAATTCACCTCTTAAAATCTTGCAAAATAGTTTTACGCGCAATTTCTGCCCTGATGTATCGATGAAGGTCCAGCCACAGCAATTGGGAACTCGTATGTCTGTGGTTCAAAACCTTCGTCAGAGGGAACTCGGCTCAAAAAGTGAAACTTGGTCCATAAGCACTTTGTGTTGTAATTTTTTCTTTTCTTCGTGCGTGTCACTTGAATGACTGTAATTGTACTTGGTGATGAATGAAACACACATATGTCCATGTCCAACACGTCACAACATTTAACCTTTTTTTTTAAATTTATTTTTTATGAAATACACAGTCGTAAAAACACAGCTGTGTAGCTCTTGGCGCGGTGAAGCTACACATGTTAAAGAAAGAGAAAAGAGGAACATTTCAATTCTATATTGTTAAAAGAAATTTAAATGACCGAGCGACATTTTACGAAGGGCTTACAGTGTTACTGTTGGCAGCTATTGAGTTCAACTGGTCCTAAAAGACCCTTATAGCTACATTCAGGTGTTACTAACAGCAATGAAAGTTCATAAACTGACTATTTAGGGGGCTATTTAAAGTAATGTGTTACTAAATGAAAACAGTGATACTTCTTTAATAGCACAAGTTTCCTAAATAATTACTGACAATGGTGCTGTTTTTTTTTTTTTTTTCAAATTGGTTTCGTTTTTTTAAATATTCGTAAATAGCGTTTTTTCCTTTCTTTTGCTTTGGTATAAAGTAACACACACGTGTTGCCATGGTATCAAACAGTGATAGAAATCATGCCATTCACATAAAGGATTGGTAGTTTCATTTGATAGTATCTAGTCTCTCAGGTTCACCAACCTGTTCAAAACAGAACTGACTACTTTCCTTTGTAGTTCTCTGTAGATTGTTGAGACTTTATTAGGTACGGAACATGGATTTACACTTTATTCCTGCAGTTATTCTGCCATTTGCACATGTAGTTATGTATCAGTTACAAAACTTAACTTTTAAACTATTTTATATGTTCAAAAGTGCTTATACTTGAAATACACTTGAGATTACTCCTTATTGCTGAAATCATTGCCGGGAATCGACAGGAGGAGGAAGTATAAATAGTATGAACTAGAAAGGAAAACAAAGACAAAAATAAAGTGCAGCTTGGATACATTGTTTTTGACAAAACACCCCCACAAACACACACACACACACACACACAAGACATTTTGCATTACTTCCTTCTTTATTTTCCTGCAGGCTTTGTGTCTTGTGTGAACCAGCACCACCTGTTGGTCAACTATGTCCATGACGTGAAGGATATCCTGCAAGTATACGAGTTGTCTACAGGCCAGCTTGTCAGAGACCTGCCACTGGATGTCGGCACTGTGGCCGGAGTGAGCTGCAAGAAAAAACACTCTGAGTTCTTCTACAAGTTTACCTCCTTTACTACACCAGGCAATTCCAGTTTTTATATGTTTTAGTCTTCCCATGACTATGAACCACATAAAATATACTTCTAATTCCACACATAAAAGGATATACAAATATTATTGCAATTAGTTTTTCAAAAACTCAATAAAGTAACTGTATGTGACATTGAATTATGTTGATAATTATTGATTAAATAAGATTATAACATTGTAATGTCATAAGATCTTCAGAAACAACTAAGCCATATATTTAAAAGATTAAATGCTTTCTGATGTGTAGCTATTTGATATTGTTATTACAAAAGAGGACTAATTACCAGTTACTACATAAAATACTCCTATAATTAGTCTATTTTACTAAAATTTCAGATCATGTCTTTTGAAATGGAATTAGTTTGCACGATATAATCAGATTTTCTTAATAAAATGACCATATATGTAACTATTTAGATGACACCAGTCACATTGGAAGTCTAACTTTGATTTCCATTGTGCTGTATGCAGGTATCATTTACCACTGTGACCTGAGTGAGCCAAACCCAGAACCCAAAGTCTTCAGAGAGGTGGAGGTAAAGGGTATCAAACAGGAAGACTATGAGACCAGACAGGTAACGTCACTCTTTCTGTTCATCTGCTTAATTCCAGTAGAACATTATTTATATATATATATATATATATATATATATATATATATATATATATATATATATATATATGTATAAAACAGCACTGTACATTACAGTAGACTGGTGGGTAATAAGCAAGCAAATATGCAAATTTGCAGAGAACAGATTTTTATATGGGAAACTGTTCTTAGAGAGAGAGACAGCTGTGCATGAAGTTTTTATCGTAGCGAAAGCAAAACAGCAAAAGTCAGAGAAGTCATGACGATGTTTATGTGAAGCATAGTTTGGATCTTCTTTTGCTGCTGGTTCAGTGATTTTGGTTGGAGAGAGACGAAACCTGCAGCTTCAGAAACTAGCACAAAAAAGACGTAAACACAAAGCGCGGACCCGACACATCAGAATCTGTGAGCTGTCGGCTTTCAGCCCCGACGGCGTGTCCGCGTTCGTGTTGTGGGGTGAGAAAGCCGACAGCTGACTGATTCTGATGCGGCGGCGCCGCGCTTTGTGTTTACGTCTTCGTGCTGAAACTAACTGTTTAACCTGACTAGTAAAAGACCGCGGGTGTTTGAAAACGATGTGCCGGGAGTTTGCTGTTTCGCCGGCTCAGATATTTGAAGTTTACACAGCTACATGAAAATATGTTAAAAATTTTATTTTGCGATCCATAAAGAGTAATAAGAGTGATATTATGATATTGTAGCTGCCCCCATTGTTGGAAACTGAAATTGGCTGGGCAGCACTATGAATTCTGGGATATGTCCAGGTGGTCTCCCAGGTGTCTCCCGGAGACTTTCGGGAGGGGCACTGAAATTTTGTGATTCTCACAGAAAAATCGGGAGGGTTGGCATGTATGGTAAGAACTGCAGCAGGTGCAGCTGCTTTGGCGGGAGAAAGTACACAGCCTCTCTGATTGGTGGATTCAAATTGAGTTCAGACTCACTGACTGGCATAGAGCCAACAGGTGCTCCTCCGTGCTCTGTGTCTGTGTGCAGGTGTCCATATTTGTAATTGTGTGATTCTGCTGGATGTCCTTTCTAGCTTTTTTAAAATTTCTGCCAATTTTTCACAGTTGAGTAGTTTTGAGGGAACTTCACCTTATTCAGCTTTTTTCAGCTGGTCATTTTGCTTTTCCACTATTTCTGCTTCAGTTATTACTTTTATGCTAAATTATAGTATTTCTACTATGTTTAAGTATTTGTGCCAAATTTAATATTTGTATTTTTGCCTCAGCAAAGTTCCCGGGAACATGCCGAGGCATGCGCTGTGCTGCGATATGGAACCTGTCAGGGTGCTGGGTCGGTGACCCAGCGTTTTGTGTTTTCTTTACGTTAATATTGTAAGCTGGTTTATTCTGTTCACACATTTGAGTTTGACGTTAGTTCTGTGCTCCCTCTGTGTGCCTGTGTGTGTTCCCTACTTGTGGTGATGTCCTGCGTCGAACTCATGCCTGTGCGTATGTGTTTCCTGTTTTACTTTGAAAGTCCCGGTGTAGCGTGTCTGCTGGTTCCCTTGTCTCGTCATGTGTGAATTTGAATCAGCTGTGCTCCCCTCCTGTGTGTCATTTACCCGATTACCTTATTTGTATACATAGTGGGTGTCGGTGTATGTGCGTTGTCGGATCGTCTGTTTAACTTACCCTGTGTGCGTCTGTCTACCTTGCGTCTCTCTGTCCTTCATGCCGTTTTGTATTATGTTGGTTTACTCTTTAGTTTTCCCCAGTTTAGGTTCCTTTTGTAATCCCTATGTCTCGTCGCTTGTTTTTGCCACTGCCACCTTGTAAATAAACGTCACTCCTCTCATCATCTCCTGCCTGCATCTTGGGTCCTCATTCTCTACAACACCTCGCGGCTCGCTCCGGCAGCCGTGACAGAACCTAAACAGATGCAGTTGCGGTATTCATCCAACTATTCACAAAGCACATCAATTTTGACTCAATTCAATAAGCTGTTTTTCTAACTCTGTTACACTATCTTCCACAATCTGATTTTTGTCCTGTCTTCCTCTCGTTATTATTGTAAACTTTAACTTACAATATAAAGCACCTTGAGGTGCTGCTGTTGTGATTTGGTGCTATACAAAAATAAAATTGAATTAAATTCAACTTAATTACAACTGCCTTTCTTTATTAATTCTATATGTCTCTCATAATAGACCTTCTTAAAGAAACAGATGAAACTGGTAAGTATGAGACCAGCAGGGTTTCAAGTGGCTAATTAGACGTGGACAGAATTGCACTGACAACCATCATTATCAGTGATGTCAGTGAGACGAAACATCTGCAGAGCCTAGAGTATTATAATAACAAACAATACACAACACAAAATCAACCTATTTAATTATTGACTTAATTAAGTATTAATTTAAATGCGTATTTGTGTTCTGCAACTATCAAATAACGTTACAATTATAAATCATCTTCGGTGTTGTGGTTGAATCAGGATTAGAAAAACGGTTTCAGGGCTTCGCCCATTTCTGTTTAGGCTTATGCTGGCACCTAGTGGACATTTAATAATAATGACAAGTAGATGCATTTGAACATGAAGGCAGGAACTCAGTCAGCTCTGAGCCATCTGAGAACTTGTAATTTATTAAATAGGCTCAGCTTACACCCACATGCAGTTCATTTAGAAATTAGCGCTGTTATGTTTGAATTCATGTGCTGCTCAAATTTGCACTGTTGCTTACTCCTGCCACTTTACCACTTTATGTGCAAAAAACCCAACAAAAAAACATATATATGCTAAATGCAGGGGCATTTTCTGGTTACATATGGCTCTCTTCATAAAGGCCAGTAGAAACCCTCCCGTGCCAAGTGAGTGACCCTCTCTGTCCCAATGTGACCCAAGTCGTCATGGGGACGTTTAAGCAGTAGGAGATGATATTATCATGGCAGCACAAGCACTTGTGGCTCTTTCATCCATACAGTGTGGTTCTGCATGGCTTGGGAAAATAAATTACTGATACTTACTTATTGAAATGTATTTTATTTGTGGTAGTTCTTTTTTTTTTTTAAATTGTAGTCCTAAATTGGAAGATTATTGTGATCTTGAAACATTAAAATAAAATAATATTTTATTTTTGTATTGCTCAAAATAAGGGTCACATAACGCGGACGCCGGTATACCATCAAAATGGCATGCATTTATTGAGACTTTCAAGCCAGTTGGTCCACAGTAGACCAAGTGTGGAGAAATATCTGACGAAAACAGAACATTTAATGATGCCCGGGCAGATTCATTTGCATTTACTTCTGACGAGAGTGGCCTACCAGTATGCCTCATTAGTGGAGCGAGACTGACTAACAATAAAGATCAAATGTCACAAGACATTTCCAAAATAAACACACAGCCTTTGCTGAAAAACATCCAGAAGGAGAAGAGAGAGAAAAATCCATTCAAGAAGAGGATGAAGTCTGCAAATTCAACTACATACTGTTAAGACTCAAACATTTCACCGGGTTCTATGATTCCTCATAGGCATCTCATAGAAGTCACATTTATTCCTCTCACAACATCACTTGTAGAAGGTGAGATACGTCCTGTAAGCATGATACTGCGAATCTCAAAATGTTGGCGGGGCCTAACAGTTTTATTACAGGCTGTCACTAATCTAGTCTAAACAATGTTACACAAGCATTCAGTAGTCACGTTGTACTCACAGGTTATTGTCTGTTAGCTGCAAAACATCTTTTCTCAGCTCCAGCGAGGCTGCGACCTTGGCCAATGGCTCCCTCTTATCAACTTCTGCAGACAAGTGTGAGCGACAATCTCATGCAACCTTAAAACAGTGACATGTGTTTAAAGGGCCTTTATTGTTCAGGGCCATGTCTGTTTAGTACTAGACTATATGTTAAAAAGACACTAATTAATATAAAGCAGAGCATTAAGGCACCGCAAATAACTTCATCCTAACAATATGCAAGTTTTGTGGCTGCTCAGGAAATAGTCAGGCACGGGAAGCCGTTCAAATAAAGGAATCATTAAGATTTCAGGACACCTACCCGCAGACTTTAAAAACAAGAGTGCACGATTTCTGTGCAGAAAATCCGAGCGATGCCTCTTTCTGCAAAGACTGTCGAATCACAGAACCATACAAATGACAGAAAATATCACAAGACAGCAAATTAAAGATGTTAATTCAGCTGCAGCGTACTCAGTCGCCTGTGATGAGTCCAAAGACAAAAGTGACATTGAACAAATAGCACTGTTTTGCTGATATGTGAACTCTGCTGGACCACAGGAAGAAATGAGTGGGCTGATACCACTAAAATGACAGACACGGGGGGAGGACATCTGTGAGGCTCGGCTCGATTGTTTAGGAAATAAAAACAAGCCACCCAGTGTCAGTGGCTACTGATGGGCAACCAAGTATGACTGGAGTGCACAGGGGCTTTGTGGCCTTGCTGCAGAAGTCACTGGATAGAAAGCTGCTGACGTTTCACTGCATCCAAGAGGCATAGTGAGTGCAAACGCTTCCTCCAAAATGCACTGAGGTCATGAATGGTCTTTTTCAGATCATCAATAAAATGATGGCAAAAGGTTTAAATCCCCGTCAGTTTAGTTCTTTCCTGGATGAGTCTGGTGGCTGTCCAGAGGAGACGTGCTGAAACGCTCTGCTTAATGTCTGGGAGAGGTGAAATCTTTCATGAGCAGCAAAGGGCTCATCTGGCTGTCTACCTCTTTAAGGAAATTCAAACAAGCTCACAAGGTGATAAATTCAGAGTATTTGCAATCTGCAATCACCACAATAGAACATCATTTGGGAATCGATGAGTCCAGAGAAGAAAAACCTACATTATCCTTCCCCATACCATCGATCCATCCCTGTTTAATGTGAATGCATTTGCAGGTGTAAGTCATCTGATCTGGAGCTGGAGCTGACAAAGACATGTGGGCTCCATAAGCCCAAAGGCGATACAAGGATGAAGCCTCACAACAGTTCTTGTTTGCTACATGGATAATTTAAGTTCGGCTTTTTTATTCATTTATAAGAGACCTTCAACTTGGCCTGTTTCTTTTTTGTGACAATTTTTTCAAGAGTTCAAAATGTGTTCATTACGTAAAAAAAAATGCATTTTTTTCTGTAGCACGTCATGGATTTCATAAGCAGCACGATGTAGTTGTTTATGCAAAGCATAAAGGTAAAATAAACAATATATAGAGTCTTATCTTCATTTTAGATGTCAAAAAGTGTTTTCTTTTCCCTGGAAACTGGGTCAGAATGGCTCTTTGGGTAGTAAAGGTTGCCGACCCCTGTCTTAGATAATAAACTGGACTGGGTTAAGAACAGCACTGCACTCTTCGTCTCAATTTTCTGAGATCTCTGAGGTATTTTAACACAGGTGGGACAATGCTCAGCATGTTGTGTCCAGTGCTATCCTCTATGACAACGTGTGCTGGGGCAGCAGCCTGACGATCACACATGCCAACAGACAAAACAGACACAATAGAAGCAAGGCCTGTAATGTTGAGGGGAGGGAGCCGGGCTCCCTTAAGGTGGTATTGGTAAGGCTGATGATGTGCATGATAAATGACGTGGGGACCAGTGACAGGAGCACGTTCAGTGAGAGACTGAGATTACCCATAATGCACCACTGAACAACACAGGAGATCATTCCTGCCTGTGGCTGTCTCCCTGTCCAGCACCTCCATCTAATACACAGCAGACAGTGCAGCAGGAGCGCAATAGTTATTTTTGCACACGCTCTATCATAAAAAAGAACAAAGTTTTACATTTTAGAATAAAATATCATTGCCTCTGTGATACTTTGGATTTTAATAATTGATCTATTTTCACATTTTAGAGCTATTTCTGATATTTTCTTGTAAATTTTAAAATATATTGTACTATTCAATTTAGTTCAGTCTAATACTGTCTTGGAGCAATTGCAATCACATGTACAGGTCCTTCTCAAAAAATTAGCATATTGTGATAAAGTTCATTATTTTCTGCAATGTACTGATAAACATTAGAGTTTCTATATATTTTAGATTCATTAAGGAATTTTGGGTTTTCATGAGCTGTATGCCAAAATCATCAATATTAAAACAATTTAAGGCTTGAACTACTTAAGTTGTGTGTAATGAATCTGAAATATATAGAAACTCTAATGTTTATCAGTACATTGCAGAAAATAATGAACTTTATCACAATATGCTAATTTTTTGAGAAGGACCTGTATAGTCCATGCTCTTGATAACCGACTGGATTAACATTTAGTGACCTTGACAATAGGGCCCAGAGATATAATTAAAGAAGTCTGGAGAAACCTGTTTATATAGATGTAAACTTACACACAGCTTTATGCCTTGTTGATGTTTTAAAAAGTTTAAAAAGTGAATGTCCACAATTTAAACCTTTTGAATGCAGGATATTTTATTAAAGCAATTTAGCAGGAGCAAAGCAAAACCCAAATTACATACTGTAATCATGTAATGAAATCAAATCACTTGATACTCATATATTTAACCTACTCGTAGCTAATGTTGATCTAATGAGAAAAGAGACTGAGGAGAGCGTGGGCACATCCAGGCCTGAAGATGCTCATATCTCTGTTTTGCATCCCTTGCCAATTCAACACCCCAGGAATACAGTTGAAATCCAAATCTTCTCAAAGTTATACTTCACAGGAAAACCCTGGAAACTCTCAGAAATTGTAATCCAGCAGAAAATCAATGGAAATCAAAATCCTCTTGAATTTATAATCTAGCAAAAGTGAGCAGAGAAAAATCCAAAAACTCTAAAACTGTTAAGGCTCAGTGAGGGTGAGCCGTGTGGAGAGGTAAAGGAGGATCCAATCGCAGGCATTGTGAAGGTGAAATGGTGATTTATTTAATAAGGAAAAATAACAAAACAAGAACAGGACAAAAGACTAACTGGGAAAACTAAACTACAATCATAAACATAACACGGAGGAGGGGAGAGCCAAAACATACACGGCCAGGTCGCAGGGAGAGCACACGGTAGAGCAGGGAGACAGATGACGTGGTAACCCGGGGTTGTAACACAGACGAACCAGCGCTGACTATCGGACACGACACCACTTAAATGCACATAGAGGAACACGAGGAGATTACGAGCAGGTGGGAAACACAGCTGGAACTAATAAGACTGAGGAGACCTGGGGAACAAAGCCACACACACTAAACACATTCAGGCGCTGACTTTCAAAATAAAACAGGAAACAATAACACATGGCACGGAGACACAGACTTTCACAATGACACAGGAAATGAGGATACACGACGCGGAGACACAGAAACACTCACACCCAAATCTCCAAACCCCAGAGTCCTAGTAATCATCAATAACACTAACCAGAAACCCCAGAGACCCCACAGCACTTCATCGTGAAAAATAAATAAAACATACAAAACTCAAAAGCTGGGTCGAACCGACCCAGGACCGTGACAAAAACCAAAGTGTGAATCCACAGTTCAGACAGCAGCTCATCTGACGTCTCTGCTGAAGTATGTTAAATGTTAACTTCTTAGATCCAATCTTCTGTCGTGCTTTTCCCAGAGGGAAAAAACGGTGAAGAGCAACTTATTTCTTTTGCACAAAACATTTATACCTTGTTGTTCTTCCTCATTCATCATTGCTGAAGTCCAATCGGCCGATGTCCAGCCACATCCTTCCTCTATCTCTGTGACCTTACTTCAACATGATTTAAAACAAATTTCAAACTTAAAAGAATAATTTCATTACATTTTCTACTTTTCTGTGTTTTACATTCTATATTTTTCCTTATCTTTCATATAGTTTGGTTGCCATTATACTTCAACAGAATGTATCATCAGCTCAATCTTACATGAACATCATGACTTGTTCAACATGAGGAACACTTTGTCTCACCTTTTCCTTTCATAGCTTCACATTTGTCAGTCACAATATACTCAGTATAACTATATAAATATAAATTAGTGTCTCCTTATTGTCTTAGGTTGTTGTACTCGGACCTACAAAATATATAAATATGGTATCTAACCAGATTCTTACTCTGGATGGCATTACCTCAGCCTCCAGTAACACTGTGAGGAACCTTGGAGTCATTTTTGACCAGGACATGTCCTTCAATGCACATATTAAACAAACATGTAGGACTGATTTATTGCAATCACGCAATATCTCCTAAATTAGAAACGTCCTGTCTGAGACGTTGCTGCAATGTGATGATTCTGTTAATCATCACATTTTGGGATTTCCTTACATGGATGATTGAGCGTGGATCAAGACGTGCTGTCTCAGAGTGAAGCTAAAAAACTAGTTCAAATATGTATTACTTCTAGGCTGGACTACTGTAATTCATTATTATCAGGATATCCTAAAAACTCCCTGAAAAGTGATCAGTGGATGGAAATGTTTCAGCAAGTGAAGTGAAAGGGATGGACGGGGTCCAGTAGACTGTGGCGGTCAAACAATGCTCACTGGGGTTAGTGTGCGTTCGTTTTGCCAAATGTTTAACCTACCCTTGTTTCTTCTGCTGTATAATTTTGGTCACCCAAAGAGAAACTGATGCCTCAGTTTCCCATTCTTCGCTGACATGATTGGAACCTGATGTGGTCTTCTGCTGCTGTAGCCCATCTGCTTCATGTTGTGCCTGCAGAGATGTTCCTCTGCATACTTTGGTTGTAAGTAGTGTTATCTGAGTCACCATTGTCCTCTGATGTCTAGAAACTGTTGCATCACTTAAATTACCTTTCGTCCGTTTTCCTACGTTTGCTTACAAGTAAAGCAGGTTCTCACAATCATATCTGCATACCTAAGTGCATTGACTAGTTTGCACGTCATTGGCTGATTAGATATTTTGTTAATGATCAGTTGAACAGGTATGCCTAAGTGGCATGTGAGCACATATTCATATTTAGTTTACCATATAATTTGACCTATGTATGTTAGATAGCTGAATGGTTTGACAGCTCATAATATTCAGTGACCAACTGCAGGCTTGGTGTAAGAGAACTAAAATCCCACAGCCTCCAAAAATGTCCCCCCCTAAGCTGGTAGCCCAAACCAAGTCAATCAATGGAAGAGTTTCAGGGGAAAGAAATGTTTATTAATAATCATGTTAGCAATAACTGTAATAATAACTGTGATAATAATGTACCAATATTGTAATAAATAGTATTGTTTCTTTAAAGCACATTAAAAGCACACAGAAATGAACCAGTTAAAAGAAATACCATCCAAACTCAGCATTGC
>VUQR01005877.1:1414-17018 GCA_015108515.1 Hemichromis elongatus
ATTTTTGGAACGCGATAAACGAGGGACCACCGTATTGTATTTTTAGTTAAAGTATTAAATGTATCTGAAATGACTTTATTTAATGATAAAGCATTTATAATTCTTTAATAATGACCCTGTTGCAATTCACCATTTGTTCTCTAGACACTACATGGCAGTGGCAGCAGCAGCAGGAACATGCAGTAGTCCAGGTGGGATGAGCGAGGATGAAGGCGCTGGAAGCAAAATCCCACCTCTGGGGCCCATCCTTAAGAAGATTTGGCTGCTTGGACTCAGTGTCTTCTATGTCTTTTCTGTCTCCATCATGCTATTCCCTGCTGTATCCTCAGGAATACAGTCTGTCCACAAGGACAGTGGCAGCCCCTGGACAACCACTTACTTTGTGCCTCTTAGCTGTTTCCTCCTGTACAACTTTGCAGATTTATGTGGCAGGATGGCCACAGCCTGGCTGCAGGTCCCTGGTCCTACCAGTAAAGTCCTGCCTGTGCTGGTGCTGTGTCGCTCTGTTATGGTACCACTCCTCATGCTCTGTAACTACCAGCCAAGGGACCATCTCCATACGGTAGTGTTCAAACATGATGTGTATCCGGTGCTCTTTAACTGCCTGCTGGGTCTCTCTAATGGCTACTTAGGCACACTGCCAATGATCTACGGCACAAAGGTGGTACATCGAGAGCTGGCAGAGGCCACAGGAGTGATCATGTCGTTCTTTCTCGCTCTGGGACTGGCTATTGGATCTGCATTGTCTGTGCTCATCGTGCACTATATCTGATCAAGCTGGTACACAGTAACCTGGTAAAGTTGGTGCTCATTGTGAATCAGAACTGCAGCATGCACCAGTAAAGTCAGGTATTTGCCAATAAGCTTCTTTTTCACTTGACCAACATGCCTTCTTTATACCTCGCATCAATATGTTTACATTTATGAAGTGATTTGCAATCACTGCTATAAGAAAAAACTGATTAAAAAATGTAAATGTATTTTTTTTTTTTTAGATGACAATTTCGGTGTCCTTGGTAAATTGTTTTACAAAGGATTTTACTTTTTCTTTAAAAAAAAAAAAACTCCTACCGGTGGAAATACATGGTTTAAGGACTTCAAACGTGTGGCTTGATTCTGTCTACCTGCTATAAACCACATGTTGATGAAAATGTTTAAAAAAAAAATCTAAATGCTGTGGTTTGTCTTGCTTCTCAGAGTTGCTGTACTACATTACTACTGGCTATATTGGTGCATAACAAAAAAAACTCTGGGACATCATTGTCTTGTCAGGGAGCAAGTTTCATACTTTCCTCACAGCTTCCTGAAGCTGAGTCTCTAGCATGATTTTTTTTTTTTTAAGGATGCAGTAGACGGCACACACACAGCCTCAGTGCAGAACCAGTTGAGTGCAGCAGCAAAGAATAGGCCCATCAAAGACTCAAACACCCACTGAATGGCTGTGAGGAGGGCATAAATATTTGACTTTAGATTTCTATTAAGTTTTAGATCTCATCTTTTCCTACTAATAAATACCTTCCCGCCACTGAGACAGTTTTTCCTGTGTTTTTTGAGGTTTTGGGGGTTTTTTTCTTCCCACAGGGCATTTTGTTTTGAACAATGTGTCCATAGCGTAAGCAACTTTTTACAGGTTTAGTCCACACAACGTCATCCAATCAGAAGGTTGCCATTTCAATCCCTGGCTGCTCCAGTCTGCAAGCCAAATTTCCTTGGGCAAGGATACTACTACAAATGTTGATGGATGGATCCACTGTATCCATCGAGTGTGAACGTTAGAAAGCACATTAAAAGTAAAGGATTTGTGTGAATGAACTTTGGTGTGTAAAGATTTGGGTGCTCAGGTTGAGTAGAAAAGAGCAAGTCCATTTACCATAAGAGAGTCAATTTTAGATTAATTGTTAATCTTTGCTATACGTTTTGCTATATGCTAAACGGGGGCATGGAGTTTTTAAAATGGAATTTCCCTCAAATGAGTTGAAGGAAATTCCACTCACAGTACAAAAAAAACAAAAAACAAACAATAGATTGGGAATCGCTTTATTTGTTAAAAAGTTTGCACAGTAACAATTACCCCAGCGTTTCAAGCACACGTTTAATTATGAGAAGTTTTCAGTGCATTAGAAGCACTCGGGTTTACAAACAGTGAAAGAGTGGACTCAAATTACACTCTGATTAAACTCCAGTGTCAGCTCATAAAAACAACAAATGTCTCTACAAAATATTAAATGTTTTAGGCAGATTTATTACTGCACATTTACAGAAACTGCTGCAAAGTAATGCAGGTCATTAATGAACTGAATCATCTGTGTTTGCTAAGAATACCACCATAGAGAAGAAAGCAAATCTAGCTTTGGATTAGAGGGGAGGGGGGAAAAAAGCCACATGAGTTACAGCCAATATCCAAAATGTGAAAATTGTGTTCTTATTTTTACCTCTCCCAGTAAGAAAAACCAAGTGCAACTTAAATTATGCCAATTTGAAAATGTCGACAGTGAAGCATTTGTGGGCCACTATACATGTAATTACTCCCCCTGCCCAATAATCCAATACTTCTTTGGAGGGGGAAAGAAGAATACACTAGTCCCTTTCCACCATAACATCACTCAAAATATCAAAGTTAATTTAAACAAGAAAATTAACAGTGGGAAGCAGCACTAGAATATTTCTGGTGAATTCCTTACAGGTCGTTCTGTACGAGTCCTCCTCTATAACCACACGTGGCGTTGGCAATGAGCCACGGCCTGAAAGACAGAAACAAGTGGTGTGAGAGTGAGGTAGAGCTCAAAGAGTTTGTAGAATCACAGTTTCACTGACATGACAACAATGAGTCATAGTTCATAAAAGATGCCCAAAAATATGTTTATTCAAATTTTAAACTACTCACATTGCACTGTTGTGCTGTCTCCATGTTCTTGCACCAGAATGAAGGTCCCCAGCTGCACTGCTCAGTTCCCAGCAGTCTATGCGCAGCACCAGGACAGGCTCCCAATTTCTATTACACACGCAAATAAACCTCAGATGTTAAAAACCAAGCTGCAGGTATGCAAGTTTAAGCCACAACAATCTCATTTACTGCTAATGACCAAAAATGTATACATTTCGTCATTCAATGTAAGCTATAGTATTTGGAGTTAAAGCTAATGTCCTCATGTAGATCTAGTGTTTCTCAGAAGCAAAAATCAGGTTTAAAAAAACAAAAAAAGAAATGTCACATATTTTTTCCCCCATCATGTCCCAATCAGCCCAAATAGCAAAGAGAACATAGGAGGTTAATCCTTTACAATCCAGTGAAACATAATACCAGTTAACTTTACTATTATTTTGAAATAAGTAATCCCTTTACCATGCACACAAAGTCTGGGTCAAGCATCTCGAGCAGCAGCTGGACAAGAATTGGCTCATACTGTTGAACCAATTGGTCACACTGTTGACAGAAACCACAGTTAAAATGTGAGGCCGTCACACAAGGGCAGGTAAAAGAGTTACAGAAGATTAATTAGCACAACTACTCACCTCAGTCTTGTAAGAGTCAGGCAGGAAGTTGCATACTTTTCTCACAGCGTCCTCAATCTCAGCCTCTGTAGCATTCTTCTCCAGGATGCCGTCGATGTAACTAACTGCAGCTTTACACACCTCACAGTAGCCGCCGACCTTAAAGCGGGGCTTGTCGAGTGCAACTGTGAAAGTTTTAGGAGGGATTATCCATCCATGTATTTAAATGCTTAAATGTTTAGCCCTGCAAAAGCCTGGCAATATGTCAAGCATGCCTCTTGCCCTAGGGTAGCTAGGATAGGCTCCAAATAGGTAAAGCACAATGTACATCTGCATACAGCGTGCTCTGAAGACTGAGAACTTACCAATATATGCACGTCCTTGACCACTGCAAAGTCCCAGCACTGTGCAGATAGTTTTGGGATCAGCCTCCTGCACAAGCAGCTCAATGATAGCCTGACCATATGTCTCAATCAGATCCTTGCACTGGGCACTCATAGAAGAGGGCAGGACTGAGCACACTTGCTCCACAGCGTGAATAATCTCCTCCTGCACAGGACAGACAGGTTAGCCGGACACCAGAGCAAACCACACGAGTATTATGTTGGCAGCAGTTTGTATCTTATTTTTATGATCATACTTGACGTATTAAGTGTTACACAGCCCACCTCTGTAGAATGATCCTTCAGCATGCTCTCCAACTGTTTCATCACATACTCACAGAGGGTACAGGTTGGGGAATCACGGACGCGGACCAAGGGCTGGACATAGGGTATGGCTCATTAGCATGTGTAATATAGCACTATACGACCATTTTTAATACAAAAATCAAGATTAACCACTTCACACTATCAAACATACTTTACCTTGACAGATTTTTCTGCAGCAGAATCTAGTTTGGTGGCAGGGAAAAGCTTGGCGGCAGGCACAGTCTTAGCAGCCTGAAGCATCATCATGGGAATGGATTTCTTCATTCCAGTACAGAAGCCGACAAAGGCGCAGATATCCCTGGGTTGCTGAGTAAGGAAGGAGCATAATTACTCAGAATTAAAAGCCAAAAGGTTTTTGTTTTTTTTGTTTTTTTAAAGTAATTTAAAGTAAGATTTCATGCTGATAGCATAAAAATTCCACATTGCCAACCATGCAATATGCAAGAGTTTTTATTTACATACACCTACTACATTCTTGTTTTAATAGCACACACTGCAACACACACACACTCATGGTGACACAAACTGTCATTTCAGATGCAGCAAGAAGAACCGGGAAAGACCGGTGCACCTCTGACTTGATTCTGTAAACTAACATACCTAAGCACATACCACAAGAACCAAGTAAACTGCATGCTCTGACTGTGGCCCTACTCCATAGTGTTCAAACAGGCACCAAAGGTTGAGGTCATTAACCAAACAAGCACAGTGTTCAGAAAAAGTATAATTAGACCATCATTCGCACGTGTCTCAAGAGCTAAGGGTTAAAAGGCTACAGGCTGAACACAGAATGACCTACCTGTTCCTGGGGAGCAGCATACAAAACCCAGAGTAGGAGAAAACAGAGCAAAAAGACATGAATGGAGAGGAGAAAAGTAACAAAGGAACACAGGCGAAAACAAAGTAAGAAGATGAAATTTGAAAAGAGCACAAGCGAACGTGACTAAGTTTATGTCAGCAGGCCAGGTGGTGCTGTCCTAAGCTCAAGTACTACAATGAAATAACTATTAAAGCCACATTGTAGCTTTAAAAAGTCAAACAGAAGGTTTTCTCCAGTTTTCTTTACACCAGTAAAGCATCAAAAGGAACCAGAAGACTCACCATGGACATGAGCTGCTGTACAACCAGGGTTCCATACTGGCCAACATATTGCTTACACTGCAAAGACAGAAGTGCAGGTATTAGAAAACCTTTGTTTTTCTCCCTCCTGAGTGTGGTGAAGGAACCCACATGTGGGATATATTTACCTGGTCAGCCAAGCCTGGCCCCAGCATATCGCACTGCTTCTCAATATTCTCAATGAGAGAGTTGATAAATGATGAATTGGCTTTGGCCTCTGCTTGAGCATCAGTCAGCAGCTTGATGCAGTCCTGGCACACTGTATCACTCTCCTACAAGGAAGACAGGCAAGTTTCAGTGCCAAATAAAGAGTACACTCAACAGCAGGTGTTGAGGACATTTCAAGCGTACCTGCTTTGGAGACTCTTGCTTGGGGGCCTCTTCTTTGAGGTTCTCCACAGGATAAAGGAGCCCGGGCACATTGAGGAGGAACGGAGACACTTGCTGGGAAAGGTCAACTTGAGGTATTTCATTGGACAAGAGCTGCTCCTGGGCCTGAACCGTAGCCAGGGCTGCCTGCTGTGACTGACAGAGTCCCATGGCTCCACACACCACAGCAGGTTGATCCTAATAAACACAACTTCAAGTTACTTCCAAAACCTTTCCCATTTTAAAGTCCCTTTGACCAAAACACTTTGCTTCCCACACATATTAGCCTGAAGGGAAATCATTAAATTCGACGTTGCTTTAAAAGTCTGCATTACCTGTGTGAACAAACTGGTTTAGTAAATACTAAATGGATTCTTCTTTTTCCTCAAGAATGCTGTAGCAGGTGTGCATTAAGACAACCACACTAAATGCTCCCAGTCATGGGTTTAGCATTGCACAATGACTGCTCTGTTCCCATTTAGACTTAAAACTCATTTCCCCATCAATAGCCCTTTTTAAGCTGGGTGCACTTTGGTCACACAGCCACTTCCGTTTCCCTTTAGTAAGAAGTAACAGATGGGGTATTTACTTAACAGTCTTAGAAAGAGCAGAATGATAAATGCACAGACAAACCAAACAGGGTTTAAAAGAATCTATGGGTTATATTTAAAAGCATGCAATATGGTTCTAAATGTAAACCTTATCACGGCGCAACTCAAAGGCAAACTTTCAATAATGAAGGCGTTTTGTCCACCTATAAGTGGATAGCCACCTATGATAAAACTGAAAGCTTGCACAGATTCAAGAAGCTCACCAGTTCTCCCTTGATGATTCCCATGAGGATGGGGTAGTAGTCATCCACAATCTCTTTGCACTCTGCACTCAAACCTTGATCAGGGATGAGCTGGCAGGCCTTCTCCAGGTACCCTAGGATCTCAGCCTGCCATCACAGAAATATACAAATTCCAATGTTGTTTAAATCTTAGTGTGGTTGCAAGAAACAATGTGGATATTTGTTCTGGCCTTACCTCAGTCGCATTCTCCTTCAGTATTTGCCCAACCACAGTCAGAACCTCTTTACACAGGTCACATGGCACAGCTTTCTGAAATCACAGAAATCGGTGAGTAAATAAAGAGCTGCTATATCATTTTGTAAGTAAACCAAAGCTCCTAATACAGGGGGGTCATCCATGTTTGCCTAACTACACATTTCAATGTAGGAGAAAGCATAAAAGAACAATTTGCCATTTTTTGGAATTAAAAAAAAAAAAAAAATCTATCAGTGTTAAAATATACACGGATCACTCACCATCTGGGGCTTGTTCCACACATTCTGCTGGCAGTGAGTCACAGCTCCACACAGAGACGCAGTTTTCACATTCTTGCACCAGTAGGGGGGGCCACGAGCACACTGTTCAGTGCCCAACAGAGGAGTTGCCACCGCTGTGAAGAGGACAAAGAGTCATGCTTTAAAAGACAGTTTGTACTTGTGTTAAATCTATGCTCCAATTCATAACTGCTGACCTCTCTGAAACCTCACAACACAAATACATCATATCCCTATATCCACTTTCCTTAAAATATAACTACCCATTGCATTGACGCAGTTATTGCGATTTGCCCGTACATTAGTTATTTTATGTTTTAGTGTGCGTTTCCAGCTACTTTTTGGCCACAGAATGGAACAGTGAGAGAATAATAATCATCACCTTAATACAAGGAAGAATAATGCTAGCAACAACATAAGGACACACAAATGTAAGCAAATTCCTGGAGGGAGATAGCCAAAGCTATCAGAATGGACGTGAGGGAATGTACAAAGAAGTGGAAAAACTTGAGGGACAAATATATTTGCCTCTGTGACGAAAAAGAAAAAGAAGTACCAATACTTCTTATCTCTCTATAATGACTGACACCAAATATAAAACTAGGACACAACCACTGACTGGCAACAGTGTCAGAAACCACTTACAAAGGTTAAATCTTAAACCTTTACTGCAGAAATTTAAAGCAGCAGTTCCAGAGAGATCAAATAGCAGTCCCATAACAGAACCATATTCCTCGCTAAGTCGATCACTGCTTTATTTGACAGTAATGGAAACCGATAAATTTGTTTTTCAGGGTTCTCATTTTCTTCTCTTAGGTTATACTTCAACTATGTTTAAAGTTTTAAAACAAGCTAAACTTGCTCGAGTAGACCAAAAATAGAGAGAATGACTTTATCAAGCAGGACTCGTCATAACACAGAAAGGAAATTCGAGACCTACTTCCTCAACTGAAAGTAAGATTTCAGTATGACACTGCCTTGCAGTGCCCAACAGGTGAAAGGTCAGCTGTTAACCATGTCGGCTGAGTTCTAAGAGGTTTTGCAGAGAGTAGTGAAAGGTTTTTAGTTGCTGTTTTTTTTTGTTTGTTTGTTTGTTTGTTTTTTAAATAAACTCACGGTCATTACCTCAGGATCCAATGAATTAGGAACATAGAATTAAAACTCTTCTTTTTAGAGTACTGATATTGTTTTATTTTTATAGTAAATAAGATTCAGTCAGCTGAGACTGAAAAGTCACTCAGATGAGTAATGAAACATTTCACCCACTGAAAGCGCCACGTTCAAATGAACAGAAAACAACCTTTGGAGAATTAAGATTTAGTTTCATAATAGCAGCCTCCTCTCTTCATACTAATAAAACTTACTTAAAACTGAAATAAATTACAAATCACAGGGGATTGTGGATACCCAGCTATACTATACTTTGCTAAGGTTTCTGACCATTAAAGGGGGTGGGGGGTGCTTAAACCCTATTAGCATGTCTATCTCTAGCATGACCACACCAGGGGAAATTAATTGGTCACTCATGTATCACAATTGCAGAAGTAGGAATCGGGGGAGGTGGGGGAGGTGGGTGAGAGGGGTATGTGTGTGTGTGTGTGTGTGTGTAGCTCAATGCAAAAAAGAAGCCTTTACTTTGCTAATGTTTGCTGAAGTGAAAAAGTGATACGGGAAGGCACCCATGTTTTGCATGCAGTGTTTCCTGTTTTGCCCATTAATGGTTGTGAAATGAAGATACAAACTATCTGCATGTCACAAAAACTACATTTGGAATATGTAACAAACTAAACACTCACTGATTATTGGATTTCAAGGCCAGTGAGCACACTTGAGTGATAACGGCCAGGAATGAGCAATGAAAGCAAGGCTGAACAACCAAAGCTTCAATCACCATTCACAACAATCTGTTCCCAGGAAGATGACGTAGAAACTGCCTGTTCTGCATTTTATGGCAAGAAAACGTTTTACAGTAAGTCAACAAATTCTGTGTGACCTAAAAGCCTATAAAAAATAAAAAATAAAACACACTTGAGGTGAGTAATCAGGATCACATAACACATCAAAGCAAAACTCGCTTTAAGCAAGATTCAGATTGGATTTAGCAATATCAGCATGTAACCTGCTGTATAAAGCTGTTTAATGAGACGGGCTACCCGGTTTTTGTGATCCAAACAACCAACTATTAGCAGAAAGTACACGACATATGATAAACAATGTAACCGAGCACTATGCAGGAGCAGGAATGCCAATGCAGGAATGTGGATGTACAAAACAGACGTTACGTTTACCCAGAAATCCAGATAAAACTAAGCAGTTTCTACAGGAAGCAAAGACGTCTGTGTGTGAATGAAACAGCCCTACAAAAGGGCTGTAAGGAAACCCAGCTTCTGCCATGATAGTCAAAAGCCCAAATGGCACAAGACCAACATAACATGTATCCGCATCAATCGCCGAGTTTTTTTGCAGGTTACGTTTGATTTTTTTTGCAGAAATAAACGGTTGATATCGGTGACGCAGTCGTATCACAATATAAGGATACACCCATCAACACGACTCAAAGTGAAACAAGTATAGGTTTCGTTCAAAAATCCCCCAAGAGAAACAAAAACTGAAAAAGTTTCAAATTTAACATTTCGTGGTGGGTGGAACGAAAATGTTGCTTTAGGAGATCAAACGTAAACTTCCCCTTCAACATTACCAGTAGTCAACAAAGCACCAGATACTGTACATAGCCCGGGCCGAACAGGGGTATACAACAGTTAGCTGACTGCTCAGGTTTCTATTGTGATGTTCCTTCATATTTATACACGTAAACGCTATTTTCGGGTAATTGTTGTAGTAACGTTAGTTAGCTGAAGTAGCTAGTTAGCATTAGCTAAAAAGCTTGTGTTAGCACAGATAAGGCCAACGGGCAAACAATAAACCTCAAAGTCACGCGGTTAAAGATTCACTTAAAACCGCTTTAATTATATCGATAAAACTTGTAGAAAATTATTATCTATATATTATAATTTGAAAACAAACTCACAGGCTATATAATTAAAAGAAAAAGAAAAAGAACTCCCGGTATACTTGTTTATCAAAGCTACTTGAACGCTTCCGCCTATCGATGTTAAAACGCACATAGTTACACAACCAAGAAGCTTGTTCTTATAGAAAGACAACTGTCGAAATCAGGTCACCTATAATGTTAAAAAAAACATTATTTTCCACTTGTGTCAATACTACCTGAGGACACCAAAAGAAGCGTTAGGAGCAGCATGACTGCGCTGTTTTCCGGTCCGTGTGTTTGTGTTGGTTGTCGGGGAGAACTGACTGGAGAAGGGCGAGCACTGCAATGCAGACCGCGAGGGTGTTTTTGCCTTTATGCCTCACTGTCAGCTGATCCAAAACATGTGACTCAGCCGGCTGTTGTTTTTTTTTTAATTCATCCTTATGAGGAACCAGAACTTTTGACTAAACTGTTTTTTTTGGTTTTTTGTAAGTAGTTGTACTATCTGTACAGATATCTAGGGGAAATCCATGGTTTCCAAAGTGAGGGCCGCAACTCTGTAGTGGGCCAAGAAAGTAGTCCACAATTTTTTAAAATAATAAAGAATTTGAAGTAGAAATTTAATAAAATAAATATTTTTAGTTTTCATTGTTGAAATATGTATATCGAGCAATCATAAAGTATGTGTGTAGATATATATATATATATATATATATATATATACATATATATATATATATATAATTTATTTTTTTTCAGTTTATCCTTCAAGCTCGGGTCCTCTACCAAAGGCCTGGGAGTTTGAGGGTCTTGTGCGGTATCTTAGCTGTTCCTAGGACTACGCTCTTCTGGAGCCACTCACCTAGCTTGTTACTGTACCGAGCGCTCCCTCCACATTTTCTCGAGCTTGTCTGAGCCCTTGGTACTTTTTAAGCTTCTCATGTTCTTTCTTCCTGATGTTGCTCTCATTGGGTATCACTACGTGTATCACTGTGGCTGTCTTCCTCGGCTTGTCCACCACTACTATGTCGTTTTGGTTAGCCATCACCAGTTTATCTGTCTGTATCTTGAAGTCCCACAGGATCTTGGGTTGGTCATTCTCAACCACCCTAGGATGTGTGTCCCATTTTGACCTCGGGACTTCCAGGCCATACTCGGCACAGATGTTCTAGGCTACAATGCCAGCCACATGGTTATGGTGTTCCAAGTATGGCCAGCCTGCTAGCATTTTTCATCCTGCTATTATGTGCTAGTACTTTTTAACTAGTATTTTTGCATGATCAAGGTGATTCCACAAAACAGCTAATAGCTGAAAACATGGCGCATCTCTGCATGGTGTACAGCATGTCCTTAAAAAATGAAGTAAACTGTACAAGCAAAGGTCAAAAGAGGAACTGGCCTCATGAGACACAAAAAAAAAAATCCAAGAGAGAGGTACAACAGTGCATGTTGTGCTTTGGGGTTGCATTTCAGTGAGTCGTATTGGACATAGTCGTGATGAAATTGATGGAATTATGAACAAAGAAAAGTACCGTCAGATTTTGATTTAGCATACAATACCATCTGGAAAGTATCTAAATAGCATCAGCTTCATATTTTAACATGACAATTATTCCAAAGACACTGCCATGCATGTTAGAATAAATCACTGCACCCATTTCCTATTTTCCGAGCAAAATGTAAAGAAAGATGGGAGGCTCAACACTTTTGCACAGTACTATAATAAGATAGAAATAAAGACATCAGTTAAATTGGTTGGCTGCGTTGGTAATAACCCGGTTAATTCAATGTTGTCTAACACAACACAAAATAAATACCATGAGTTTGTACTTATGCCAACAAGGAACCAAGCAGCTTTCCCTAGAGACAGTAGATTGAGCTTAAATGGCTTAAAAAAAAGTTAGACTGCATAAACCACACCTACAATGAAAGAAGAACTGAAATTTCCATCACATGACGAACCACCATGTGAACCAGTGTCTCAAATGCTTGAAGAAAAAAAAAAAGGAAAAGTGCAAAATGGATGGAAAAAAGTATTTTATTATGACATATGATATTACATCCAAGTCGATGCCTGCAGCTAATGTAATAGGTGAAAGAAGGAAGTGTCACATGATTCATCTTCTGCATGTGATCTGTTAGAACCTGCGAAAGACAGAGAACAAACATTATGTAGGGCTAAAGTTTACAGCACAGTCAGCATGAACCTGAGATAAACGACACACTTAAAAATGCGCAGTCAGAGAATACTGAGCTTGCTAACAATATCAATATTTGAATTTTAAAAATGTAAAAACTCCATAGCTCATAAACGACTAACTTCCTATTCATCTACTGCGTGTTCAAACAACGTGAGGAAATCCACCACGTGTTACACATTTTGTATATGTTCAAAAATATTGTCACTGATCAAGAAAACCTGCTCATGCGATTCTATATAAGTCACATGTAATCATATATAGATTTCCATTCCTGTGGCTTCTGTTGGTGCAGTTTAAGTTCACTTATGTGAGCCTATGGTGAAGTTTGTTTTTTTTTAAAATGAGATTTCTGTTTTATTGTCCGTTTCTCAATCAACAAGTCAGTTTGTTTTTCCCTTTTAACATCAGTGGTATTTCATCGAGGAAAAATTAAGAAATACTTTAATCTTTAACAATCATAAATATATTTTAAAAGAGAAAAAAGGCAGGTCTGTTAACAGTTTAGCAGCGTTCAATATTTGTCAAAAAAACTAAACCTTTTTAGGGGAATTGGCGTGCCACATTAAAGTCAGATTTAAAAAAATCTTTTCCACAATGTTAAAATCAAAAACATATTAACAAATGAAGTAATTCGTCCAATTGTCCAACCATTTTCTTTCACTTATCCACTTATGTGTCTTCTGGGAAGGCTTTTTTACATTAGTAGGAAGCCAAAAAAAAAAGCGTTTTGACACTATTGTATCTCCTGGATGAGGTAGATTTGGGGTGTGTGTGTGCATGTGTCTGTTTAAGTGTGGTAGTGTTGCAGTAAATGTGTGTCTGTAAAAAAGCATGTGATGGCTGCAATGAAGAAAAACGAGCATATCAGGATTCTGTGAAGCGGGGTTTGGCCTGTTATTTGACGCGATGTTTCCTGCAGCAGGACAGATGTTCTGATAGCTTGGACGTTAATAATTAATGTTAAAATAATTCAATGGCCAGCCGAACAGCATTGGGTAAATGGCTCAGAGTTTTTTACTGTCACACACAAAATTAATTTTGTTTAACATATTAAAATATTAATATATTGTAATTAATAGAAATTAGAGATTTTTAATCTGCAAAATAATGTTACTAAAGCCTCGAAAAAAATAGGGTGTAGTACACCCCATGACCCCCTTTAGACTCACCCCTGCTTACTGCTGGCATCACTGTGACAGAAAGCAGGCTGTCGTCAACCTCCATTAGGCTGTCTTATATAAATATCGTATGAGACTAAATTAACAGTTCAGCTGCATAAATATGCTTTTATTGTAATTTGTATAGCTTTACTGTAGATTTGTTGCTGTGTTAAGCAAACTGCAGTGGATGGTTAGCAACTAAAAAGTTCACTTTCTTCCTGTCTGCAATTGTTGATCCTGTTTAGATAAACAACAGGTTGTTTTTTTTTTTCCAAGTAAAGGCCTTCATGGCAATTACAGGAACAAGCACTGTTGTTTTGGCCACTTGAAACATTTTTTCATTCCCGCCACCTGATCTCACCGTCTCCGTAAGGGCGGTGAGATCACAAATGAAGCATCAAAGAAAAGAAAATTTCCCTTGGGGAAATTTTGTAATCGAGTTACTTGAGTTACTCAAAGAATCTTTGCAGCCCTCGTCAACATTAAAGTGTTGTGACAGGAGAAATTATTCACCTCTGAATACTAAGAGGAAGTAATCACCTTTAATGACATCTGAAAGCTTATCAGCAGGGGAAGTGTACTTATTTCCTCCTAAAGGTATCAGAGAACACAAACAACAGTGTCTTTTTGTTCTCTACAGTTTAAAGAAAAGCACTCCGAAATAAAACTGATTAAAATAACACAGGCTTCTGATAAGTAACCACCACTTTCAAGCAACACATATACTGACGCATAGTATTGTGGTCATATTAGTGCACCACAAAGACTATTAAAAGGTCAGTTCAGTTTTGACAATAAAATCCCTACTCTCACTTCCTGTTTAATATAGCATTTTAACTAACAGTTGAATTAATCACTTCATTAGGAAAGAATACAGCCACTTATTAGTAGAGCCTGAAAGATTTATCACTCAGCTGTAATTATCAGACATTATCATCCTATCGCACATATTTGTGTTGGAATGTATGTTGTGAAGTTATTATAATATCATTATGTATGTGTACACGTCTAGTTAAATCAGTTTCAGACAAACAGATGGAGGGAGGAGAAAGGGGTGCTTATCTATGTTCGATAGACACAAGGAAGCTCAATATTTATTTTTTTTATACTTTTCTGGAAAGAATCCATCGTTTAAATCCTGATTAAATTAGCTCAACAGTGACACCTGCAGGCTCGGCAAGAGACTTCAGGGCAGTTTCAGTATGTGTATGGGGTAGATGAGGAGGACAGCACAAACTCAAAGCAGGATCTCTTAAAAGAACTTAATAAACATCTGTGTGGGGTGCCCCCCCCCCCCCCCTCATGTGGATTTGCTGTTGTTGTACACAGTAAAAATGATGCTCCATGGGAGAAACGTCCTTCCTTAAAAATCAAGAAGCAAAAGAAATAAATACAGAAACTGAGTTTGTGCAAACGAATCTCATACGAACCGAGTGTATGAACTTGTAGTAAAGTAATACACTCACATATTACAGGGTTAAGTGCTTTATATGGGTTAGGTCCTACTTATCTATGACACACTAACTATTGATGTTTACCACCATAACAGCTCAACTGTTCTGCAAGAGCAGCAGGGCGTGGCGGCAGCAGCAGCAACCACAGTGGATAGAGAGCGCTGCTCACCTGGCATTGGAACCAGCATCATTAGTAGTAGTTGGGGTGTGTCATTGTGATCACAAATAAATAATATCTGCACACGGCAGCGATAACTTAATAACTAATGACTATCAAGTTGATGATACACAGCTGGCATCTATCAGAACCATCACAGATAGCTGTAAACCTCTGTTTGTGACAGCCCAGCTATCTTATCGCCAATCTGTGATTCAAGAGTTTCTCAGTTTTTTCTCCTTCAAATTCAAATTCAGTATTTGCAGCGCAAATACGTTGTTGTTGTTGTTGTTCAGCACAGAGACGGTGACTAATGAACTGATTATTTATTTGGAGGATTATCTTTCTGTTCGGGTACTTTATGTGTAATGGTTGTGCCCACAAAGACACAAGTGAAATACTTTCATAATATTTATTCACATATTTACACTCCTGTCTTATTTTCACAATAAGTTACTTTGCAGTCACTCGAGGTATAAAGCAAACAATTGGTTTAATGATTAATGATTTGGTTATTTTTTTAAATACATATATATATATATATATTAGAAGCTGCCAAGCTGTCTTGGGCTGTACATAAACAATAATGGCGACGATCACAAATGTAATAATCTAACTGTAGT
>VUQR01005878.1:2449-13320 GCA_015108515.1 Hemichromis elongatus
CCCCCGCAGTATACCATTTAATTAAGGTTTTCTAGGTACTTCACTGAATTTCTATATTACCCTTTTTACAGTAGGAGTGTCCTGAGTCCTTCTGTGTGTTGCTGAGGTAAAATCCTGCAAAAGTTTGAGGCAGCTTTAAAATACAAGAGCATCACAGGGATCAAATAAGAAGGACATTGGGACAACGGAGTCATTTAGAGGGAACCAAACTTGATTCATCTTCCAGGGATTGTGGGGAAAGAAGGTGCATTTTTATTGGAAAAGTAGCTGGAGATCAAGGCGAAACAGAAATGAGACCAGGCTATGGGATCTGGGGAGTGTGCTTACCATTGGTCATACCAGGGGACAGATGGTCTCTCTCGCTGTGTCGGCGTCTGTTGAGATCACGGGATCCTTGTCTCACAGGCTGAGGTGGCTGGCCCTCCAACATGTTGATGATGTCCATGCGGTCAATGCTCTTCAGAGCTGTGTACAAGCTCTCCACTGCAGAGAAAAAAAGAATCACAGGCATGCACGCAAAAAAGAAGAAGAGGGGTGGGTTTCTAGAAATCATAAAAGTGTAGCTTTGAGTGAAGTGAAATGGCAAAAGTCGGCAGCAAATTCAGATTTACTGACTCTTTGCCCTCTTGCCCTCGCGAGTGGCCCACAGGTTGAGCAGTGCGGAGCTCTGCTCCAGCAGCGAGTTTGGATTCTCCACACGAATCTTGTTAATGTCATCCACACTGAGCTGAAGCTCACGTGCCAACTCTGTTTAGAAAATGACAGAAGGAAGATCAAGAAAGCAGGAGAAATATTTATATAATTCAGCGTATGAGTCACGTTGATGAGGCATACACAGAAGCGCAGGAACAGTCTCTGTAAAATAGCCACGGCTCTTGGCAGAGAAAATAATTAGTTTCATTGGCTGGGCACCATGTGTTAACTTTGTTTAATCAGCAGCATGCTAGCAAACTTGTCAGACATAAGATAAACACGGATGGTTTACCGCACATACAACAGATCCACTCACCAGCCCAGCTCAGTCCCAACTGTTCTGCAATTACAGCCATCTTCAGCTCCGTCCTTTCCATAGCAGTCATTGATGCTGCAGAAACATAAATATAAAGCTGAGATGCTTAATGATTCTAGGCCAGCTGGAAATTAAGTGCTATGATAAAACATAATGAAGCCGTCATCGCGTATTATATATTATTACCTAGAAGATAGACTGATGTAGTTACATAAGGAAGTGAAAGTGAGAGACTCATACCCATAGCAGGCTCATTTAGGGCACTGTATCTTTCTCTTAAAGCCAGCGGGGTGAGAGTTCGCCTTCGGTCTTCACTCCCAACAATCTGTCAGTGGCAAGAAAACACCAATGCAGTCAGAAATCTCAGGAGAAATGTAAATAAATACACTGCAGGCAATTTTTTAAAGCTTTACCTTGATACATGGAGGCATGGTGATGTTGAGGTTGCAGAGCACATGCTGGCTGTCTTCATACTTGGTGGATTTGCGAAGGAAAGACAAAAATCCAGTGGGCTCTTTACTGCTGTCCCTCACCTTAAACGCAGAGGTTAAAGGTTAATGAGAGCTCTTATGGAGTAACAAAGCAACAAAGAAAACAAAACTAAAGACAAGTCAAAAGGTAACACCTTAACGGAGACTGGAAGTCGATTATCCCTGAAGGCCTGGAAGCTAAAGCAGCGAGGCTGCTGGGTGGCCTTCCTCACTGGAACAAGATTCCCTGAACACTCCAGGTGAAGTGGCATTCCTTCCATAACCTGTAATCACAGAGGCATTAACAAATGTACAAAGAAAAATCCATTAAGCACAACATGGCCCAAGATCTCGAGTGTTCTGTGTAAGAAGGTCTCTGAACTGACCTCTATGTCTCTGCTGCGAGCCACCTCTGTGAAGTTCTCATGCTGCTCCAGAGTTTTATCCATCTTGTCATCAGTCATGCAGTAGCAGCGCAGACGGCCCTCGCGCAGCTCATTCATTTTTGCAAAAACCACAAACTTGGCCATGTACGGTACGGCCGACAGCTCCCTGTACAGCAGGTTGGCAAAGGACACGGCCTCGGCTGTCCGAGGACAGTCTGCGAGCCAGAATCTGGGAGAAAACGATTACGTTCAGTCACACGCATCTGTTCTTTGTCTCTTTATAATCACAGCCAAGCTGCTTGCTGCAGTAGTAGTAGATGGAAAATAATTAGAATAAACTTTCTTTTTTCTCCTTCTTATGATGGCAGATATAATTTCACTCTGCATGCTGCTATCTGAACTTACCGTGCAGAAACATTGGTTGTGAAACTGGCACAATCATTAGCATACATAAGCTTAGTAGTGCCAGTAATGTCCTCCCATTGAGCTGGGGCTGTACCACCTGGGAGTCACAGAGAATGAGAGAGGGCACACTGAGTGATCATCAGTCATGACAGCATTTTAAACCAAGTATTTTAACCAAGCCCGACTATCACCTTCTCAGCTGCATACACACATTTTTCTTTGCTTTGGAAGTAAACTGCTCACATTGACACAAACTCCCACATGACAGCTGTGGCATGCAGTACCTATGACAGAGCAGAGAAGACGCAGACTGGTAGTGTCACCCTCCCCAGAGTCTCGAGGGCTCTCCCTCCAAGATGGAGGCAGGGGTATACGTAGACCGATTGGTCGGTGAAACTTGCGTCTCCGAGGCTCCACGGTGACTACGGGGCTAAAGTTTGCTTGGTTACCGAGCAGCTTTGCAACCAGCTCATCTGGAACTGGCTGAGCCTGAGGTTGGAAGTCGATGATGGTATGAGGGAGTACGCAACAGGGGGCATGGGTTTGATGAAAGGGAGATTGAACAAAAATAAATATGAAGACGGATTTTAAAAAAGACCAGGATACCACGTGTAATGAGTTGATTGTAGGTGGATGATGAGATAACAGAAGTGGATAAGAGAAAGGACAACCAAGTGGGGAAAATTAAAGATGAAGAGAAAGAGAGAGAAAGAGAAATAAGGCTACAGTGAGCAAAAGACTTCAACGCAGAAACAATACATCTGAAAACCAAATAGTAAGACAAACTGGTTGCATGACTTTATAAGTATTTTTTTTATTGTAAAATGTAACAAATTTTGTTAACAAGAAGCTTTTACAATCATTACTACAGGAGAGATATCAAGTAAAAAGGCACTGTGGCTTTTCACAAGTCCATTTATGACGTGATTACAACAACAGCATTTTAGTTAAACAGATATGTTCCTAAAATATAGCCATGTAAGAAAATACCGAACATTATATTTTACTAACGTTCAGTTACATTCACTATTAGCATGTTAGTTTGCAAAACTATTCAATATGAATTCATTCATGTGTCTAAAAGAAAAAAACAACAGTTTCATCAAAACAGTAGTAGAAGGTCCACTTTTTATTTTGATTTACTGAAACATAATTTGGAGTCACACAAGCTGCTTAAGCTGCCGATCTATGTACGGAAAGAAGATTTTGAATTAGGAATTGATGCAATCAGAATCTTGAACTGGAACAACAGAGCATGCTGCAAAACAAATGGCAAAACAGTCGGTATTATTCAAGCAACCAAAATAAAAATCACATGCAAACGAAACCTTAAAATCCCAAATATGCACATCTGACAAACAAATAGATGCATACTGAAAAGAATTAGGAAGGTGGGAACTTGACCGAAATCTATATATTTTAATGACTGATGACTGGTTGTTTTTAGAAAATTAATGTACAGTTTAACTGAATTTTTAAAAATAAAATCACATTACTGAATGTTCATATTTCAGTCTTACAGTTAACAGCCCAGTGCCATAATATGTGACTCCTTGATTTGTTGGGGACATGCAGCCCTATGTCTTATATGTCCTCTGAAAAAAAAATTACTGCTTTACAAAATGTGGTGCTAAAGTTGAGCTTAAAATTATTTATCTTATGTTTTAAAAAGGGGCTTTTTCCCACTTTTTTTTTAAAGACAGTAAAGATACTAAAAGAATAAAAAATAGATATAAATTTATATGGACTTATTTTTTAGATATCTTAATTTAGTGTGTAAAATGCTAAGTACAGAGAATATGGTCAGTGACAAGAATACATTAGGGAGAAAGACGTCACTGAACTCAATAGAAACAATAACATATATACTAAAGGAGCAGTCCACTGTTATACAAAGGTGCCAAGTGCATGCAATGTGTGAAATATAAGGCAAAAAGGTCCTCCAAAAAAAAAAATAAAAAAAAATAGACAAGCACAGAAAAGTAAATCAAAGAAACTTGGCACAAATGCTCATAAGATTACATCATTACACAATCAAGGTAAATCCAACATGCAACACTGGCATTAACGATTCTGTCTCTCCTCTCCTTCCTTCTCCACTTCGTCCCATCTCACCTGCAGCCCCAGACGGACTCGTTTGGTGACTGCTGTCTCAGGAAACGTGGCCTGGACCATCGGCACTAGTTTACTTGTCAGGGAGCCTCCTTCCGGACCAATCAGATCACTTTCTTGCTGCACTCGTGACACAACGGCAAAGTAAAGGGGGAAGTCGGTAGAGATGATGCGGCGGATTCGCTTCTTCCCGAGTTCTTCTTGACTTTCTAAATCTAGGGGAGAAGAAGTGTTTGCGTTTATTTAACAATGATACTAGGCCATAGCATAGTCGAGTGTCAGTCTTTAGATCAGCTTTTCAAATCTTACCCTCATCCATCCCGTTGAGGATTGTTTCTAGCACCTCGTCCCCATAACGGTTGCGGTGTTCTTTCCAAACTGAGCCATTCTCGCTCCTCAGCACTACGAGCTCCCGGTCACCACGACCCAGAGCAGCAAAGTGGGGGATCTCCACAATCACCGGTCTGCCACACACACAGAATTACACATGAGTAGAGAAACCCTTTTCTAACAACACATAAAAAACACTATAAAAAAATGCTTCCTCACCCCAGAAACTGCATCCCAGCAGGACCCAGGGAAATGATTCTGCTGGCCAGCCCCTCTCCCTCCACCAGTGGAGGGGGGCTGGTCAGCTTCTGCGGCTTCACCAGGCGGCAGGTAATGCGGGTGGGTGCAGCACACGTCCGCGGAGGTATGATGACACGCAGACCATTATGCCTGCTGCCTCGCATTGAACCGCCACGTGCATCCACCATAAAACTGACCAGGAACCTGTTATTGGACAGATTGTGATGGTTAGTTTTCTGATCAGATAGTGAGCAGAGATTAAGTGATTCTTATGCTTGCTGTGCTGACCCTGTGTGTATGGGACTGGCGACAGGGCTGACATTGTCTGACGTCTCAGTCGCAGGGCTGCTGGGAATCAGCGAGTCTTCGTCGTATTCTTTGGGCAGTGGAAGTGGAGTGTGTTGCTACAACAGACATAAACAAATCAATGATTTAAATAACCAAAAAACTTTATTGGTTATATTATAAAAGTGTATGAGGAGCGTTATAATGGGTACTGAAAACCTGTGCTCATAGTCATTAAAATTATAGTTTTGCAGGGAATGCTGAGAAGATATTTTGACAATGACTAAAAGGAGGGTTTTACGTCATGTTACAGAAATGCTGAAACAAATTAACCAGAACTGTGTTTACGCAGTGTTGGTTTACCTGTAAAATACGTTGGTATAAACACTAATCTTAATGACTGTAAGTTGCCCAAGGACTGTGGCCACAAAGCAAGCCCAAATCATCACAGCACTACCAACTGCCTGACAGGTGGATAGTCTGACCTTGAGTTGAATTTGCTGGGATGTCTATTCTTGGAAAGACTGATGACTGCGTTGCATGTTTTCCACAGAATGACCAACTCCAAATTGTTTGAAAATAGCCTTATAACCCTTCCCAGATTGAGGGTCAGCAATAATCGCTTCTCTAAGATCATTGATGATGTCTTTTCTCCTGAGTACTAGACCAGCAAACTGCCAAAACCTATGCTTTTATAGAGGTGCTCACACTTGCTGATGATCAATTAATCAAATGCATTTAATTTGAAGCACCTGCCTGCTACTTACTAATTCCTATTGAAAATATAATGTAAGGGTGTTCTTGTTGTATACCCTTAAACTTGCTTTTTCATATGACTGTACAATGCAATTTAAGGTTGATTAACACTTGATTTAAATAATTATGTTGGCTTTGAATGGGGCCATGTTCAAGGGTAACTAACAATATAACACACAAAATAACTACAAAACTAGTTTTAACTCTAGCTTTCTCTGCTGCTCTGATTTTGTTTTGTTTGATGATATTATGAAAGTGCAATATAAGCATCCATTTACTGTTTTAGGTTTTCGGTATCTCAGTGATACTGCTCTGTAGTACCTGATCTATTTCGTGTTCTCTCAGGATAACAGGCTCTGGAGAGACACGAGGGATCCTTGGAATGGCTGGCGAGTAATTTCTGTTGTAGGAAAAAAGGGAGGAAAAAACGTCAGATTTAAGACATTTCTTTGCATCTCCTCCCAAGTGTTCATCCTGGTGTTTAATGTGTGTGTGTCTATAGTGCAACCCCTACGATCCATCCACCTATTAGCTTAAGGCTACTAGCTTGACTCTCTCCCCTGCTTCCCCGACCAGCCCCCCTTACGCTGTGCCCAGCCCTCTCTCGTACTCCAGTGATTTCTTGGGGGAGAGGAAATCGTCATCATGGTCTTTCATGTCATCCATCTTCATGTACCTGGCCCCTTCTGTCCCCAAGAGCTCCTCTCCTTCAGAGAACAACATGCCAAAGAGAGCGAACAGACCGTGGTCAGGTTGGTGAAACAGCACCAGAGAAAGAGAGAAAGAAGAGAACAGGATTGTTAACCAGCTGTTAGAAGTGTTAGACAGCATGATGTCCCAGCTGATGGCTCTGCTATGTAGTGGTTAGACTGGTGAAATGAAACATCAGTGAAAATGATCTGACGTTATTATAGCTAGTCATCAGCACAAACACAAACATCCAGGATACAATAGTAGAGGGAGAGCTACACAGTTGTTCCCATTTTTTTTACTAGAAAGGAGTAGATGAAACATTCTCTCCACACAGAAAACAGAAATTTAAGAGAAACTGTGTAAAAAGATGACACACTAGCAGAAAAAACTAAACACACAGGGATGTGAGAACATGGTTTGAGTAAAAAAATGTTTTTAAAGGATCCAAAAAGTTGCCTTTCATTGAAAATCTTGTCTTTTCCAACTTGGAGAAAGACTGCTAAATACAGCAACAGAGAAATGGGTCAAGCTTTTGAAAATTTGTTTTAAAGTTAGATGTGACATCATGGTAGAAGGAGTGTAACATTTCCAGGAGGACTTAAGTTAAGAAGGACCATCAGAAACCGTCAAAGTAAGCAAGAGGTTCGGCTTTATAAAGATTTTCCACAGTAGGAAAAAAGGCATCCATTGTTCTGATTTGATACATTTTTATATGTTTTTGACTAAAAGGAAAACAGGTTTTGTTAAGTAAACTCTCAGTCGCATCATCACAGAGTCGTGAGATGTCACGAAATGATTATACTGTGCCTTGTTAACAGGGGGGGGAAGACAAGAACTAACTCTAAGTTGAAGAAAATATTTTCTGTATCAGCATCTTTTAAACTACTCCCAACGATAATAAATAAGAATTAATACAAAAATGTCATGGATTTAGGAAATGTCAAAGACATTGAATACAACAGCCTGTTAAGAATTGAGACCATCCCTAATACTTTTTTTGTACCAGTTTGGGGAGAGCACTTAAGCAATATTCAGGAGAGGTCACTTTGTGGGTAAAAGCTCCATTATCAAAAAGATAAAAAAAAAATTGATCAGTACAAGAATAATACTATATGCAGAAAAAGGAGAAACCTTAGGTGTGGGATTTACAAAGCCATTCCGGAGATTGAATTCCAATACTGACTTGGATAAAGTGGATTAAAATTAAATTAAAAATTAAATGGTGGGTTCGGCGTGTGAGTGAGATAACCAAAAAGTATCTATGGACGTAATAAATGGACAACCTACTGTTAAACACCGGTTGTTAAAATTACAAGCATATATTCACTTATAATAAAGAGTTGGGTTATGAACTGCCTGCAGTAATCAACTGTCTGCTGTTATTGTCAAATAAAAACCAGTAAGCAGTAAATTTGACTTCTATTAAACCAAATTGCTACCCCTCTGGCTTTGGAATTAAAAGCTGAGTGAAAGACATCACCCACTCATCGACACCGGAGACTAATGGGATCTCTAATGGGAACGAGATGTCAGCATTTAAGTGTTTTAGATGAGAGAATACCTTTGAGAGTCTAAGTGAATTGTTCATACCTTTATTATTCAAGCTCAAGGAACTGATACAAGATTCAGCATCTGGGTTTTAAGGTGTTAATTTAAAATGTCACAAGAATGGGAACAAAGCAAAGGGGAGAAAAAGGAGCAATAGAATTCCCTAAGGAGGTTGTTTTTATGGCTAACTTTAACAGGTAGGTCTCGGCAGAGTAGTGAGCATTAATCTAAGTGCATAAGTGTGACTCAGAAACACATTATCTCTCGGGGTATGGTTAAACTTTTTCACTCCTCTGAGGCACAAAAGATCAGAGTGGGCTGTTTGTGGCCGACGGTGTAAAATGGTAAAATGATTTTCACATCCCTGCTCTGGTAGAACATTTCTGCTCTTATAGCTGATCAAATCGCTGGGGTAGACTATAATAATAAACCATTTTATACTACAATATGGGAAATAAGGGTGGAGTCACTGCTACAGAGGGCTGGTATGAGGACATGAACAATAAAGCAGGTCATTGTGGGCAGTGGATTTACAGATCTTTACTACATCAGAATAAAAAGACTTTGGATAAGTTCATAAAAATCCAGCTAGAGACAACAGCGTTACTGATGAGCAGAGTGTGCATCAGAGCACGGATCAGCATAATTTAATTTCTAACATTTTAAACAGCCACTGCTTCAGAGAGTGATGCTTGAGGCGATTTGCTCTGAAAGATGAACACAAACACAGAGACGAGCAGAACAACAGTATTTCACTGCAACGTATAACGCCAACAGTGCAAGTTGCTCTCTGCCTTCCTTAGAACAAAGCACATATCTAGAGGTGAAGTGAGGTGGGCTTCAGTTACTTACCCCCCAAAACAGGCGATAAAGTTAAATTGTTAACCAGCATCAAAAGGAAATCTTCCCCGTGTGCGTGAGTTAGTGACTGCAGCAGCCTGTGTGTCTGCATGAGGTCCCAGAGCCACAGAGATGTCGTAGTTATCATTACACCATGTTTTTCTCCATGAGTGCACCCACAGATTCACAAGTCAGCTCATGTCTTGTGTATCCTCAGTCTTGTGTGCCATGCATGTGTTGAGTAGGCAAAGTAGTCTGCTAATATCAGTTTACCATTCCGGATGTGAGATGTGTCTTTAAGACGGCGACTCAGCTACTTTCTATATTTAGAGCCACACTGACAAACTGTTGGTTGAATTATCAGGGGTCTAAAAATATCAAGACATGATATCCCATTACATTATTGTCAGCTGTATTGTAAACTTCAGGCGTTAAACCTGAGAAACCTTAAATCTGTCATAAGTGATTTTTTTTCCCCCTTGCCACACGGGGGCAGCAGAAAATAGCTGTGACCTGACTGATGTTCCTCTGTGACACAACACAACCAAAGCATTTGTTTTATGCTGCCTTTCTTTTTCCTTAAGTCACAATTCTACCTCCAATAATCTGCTTAATCATGCAAATAAATGTCTTTTGTTTAATAGCTCTGTAGTTCTCAATAGTATTCTGCAAGTCTCAAGCCATCTCTTATTTCTTAATATTCTGCTTCAGAGTTTCTGAAGTGGTCTTGAACAATAGTTAGGATTAGGAATTTTATTTTTAAGCCACTGATCTGGAGTGGAAGAAGTTGAGGACAAAAGCAAGGCTAAAAAACTACAGATAGCAGGTGAAGAGTAACTGAAAGTCATGTCCTTAAGTAACATGAAAAGATCCAGCAAAGAGCTGACACAGGACCCCAGAGATGCATCTGACCCTTTGGGTGATTCATCTACTGTTCACCTGAACAACAGGTCGTATGGAGTGATGAAATCTTTGGGCTCTATGTATGTACAGAGGTCAGGAGATACGATACTGAGTGTCTCCATCCATCCCTAAAACATGGTGGACGCTCTGTCATGGTTTGGGTCTGCATTTCAGGCAGTTGTGTTGGACAAAACGCCATGCAGTACTATCTGAAAACACATGATTTTCAGCATGATGATCTAAAACACAGAATTGAATAAAAGGCAGCCAACATCCAAATAAGAATTTTGAATGTCCTAGTTTGAGATATGAAAAGATAGCTGCCTAAGAGAGTTCAGGCGGTGTCAAAGAATAAAAGGTGGTCATTACCAAATACTGAACAATTGTAACAAGCTTAAAAATCAAACTCTGTTTTTGCCTTATATACCATATATTAACCATAATTCCCCATCTGCATACCAACATATAAATAAAGGAAGGGTTGCTCAAGAGTGTTGCACTAAAAATGGCTCTTTGATGGGCCAGAAATGACCCGCCTGCAGTGAGAGCAGTGATGTGCAGTCATCATGGAAATATAAAATTGAAAAATAAATTAAATGGTTATATTTATTCAGTGATTTGTATTTTAAAGTTCTTTTCCATTTAACGTTTTTAGATTTTTTTTCAAAATCGCTGAATTTTCACATTTACCGTTCAAATACTAAGAAGAGACGAGCGGTGAGGCAGCAGCCCGCTGAGCCTCACCGTGGATTACGCAATGACTATGCTAACGGTGCTGGCATGCTATGCAACTGTTATCAACAACTGTGTGTATTCTTGTGCTGAGCGATCATAAAACTGCTGCGAGGAGACGCACTAGGTGAGGCACGCAGTTCTCCTGCCTCATGGCAGGGG
>VUQR01005880.1:6738-18975 GCA_015108515.1 Hemichromis elongatus
GCAAGGAGAACGGCATGATACATAAAAAGAATCGCTGTGCATTGAAATAATCACCCATTAACACTCCCTCTTAAAGTGATCACTAATGGGCACATTCTGCCATTTGTCCCAGATCGTTTCCTAAACATTTAGGTTAAATATGCAAAGTAACTTTGTGAGGCAAAGAGATCCAAGCATGGTTAACATACACTGCATGTTTGATCCGACCTTTATTAGATATTTTTCTTTGGAGATCTAAAAACAAAGTATCGATTTGTCAGGGGACCTTCAGAGCTTTACTTCAGTCACATCTGAAATATCCATCCATTTGTTTAATGCCTGTTTGTTCTGTCCATGGTCACAGGAGACTAATAAGGTAATGGGTTCTGGGCAACATGTATCCACTAGGCCTTCATATTCTCTTTGATAGGTAATTCATCAAACTGCACAAATGGACTGACAGACTAAACAGTCCATGCACTTTGATTTAATTATTTTTTTTTAGTTAACCTGTTGCCTTTCTCGTGCGGCCGTGGCTGTGTCTGTTGTCAGCATGCCATGTCATCTTGGGGTGTTTTTTTTTTTGTTTGTCTTGAATTCCAGTAAATTCTCAGACTTGGTGCAGGTTTCTATTTGACATGATTATCTGTTAGTAGGCCAAACTCAGCAACCAGATGTCACTAGAATCCAAATTTATACCAAATCTGCTCTCTCAGGTCAGCTGATCAGCTGCTCCTGAATGTACCCAGGACTAAGCGCAAACTCCGAGGAGATCGTGCTTTTGCTGTAGCAGCTCCAAAACTGTGGAACAATCTCCCTTTAGAGATCAGACAGGCTTCCTCCCCGCTTGTTTTTAAGTCTCTCCTGAAAACCTACCTCTTTACCCCGGCCTTTGACACCACGAGATGTTGGCTTTAGTTGTTTTTAGTTGATTCTATGCTGTTTTATCTTGGTTTTTATCATTTAAGGGCTGTTTTAATTTTAGTTTTAATTTCTATGTATTATGTGTTTTATTTATTTGTTTTTGTTATTCTAGTGGCTTTTTATTTTTATGTACAGCACTTTGTTCCTGTGCTGGGTATTTTAAAGTGCTTTATAAATAAAGTTGGATTGGATTGGATTGGAAGTTGTGTGCATGACTGGAACCAGCTCTCTCACATGTGTTTCCATAGTTTTAGTATAGTATAGTTTCATAGTAGTGAGAGAGCTTTTAACATGTGATTTTTCTCAAAAAGAGTGGTCACTGCTTATATACAGTTTAATCTGTCCCTCATTTAGACATATAAAAATGCAAAGATACCAAATAGTTGTGCTTCCTGCAGGTTTGAATCCAGTCTGAGTCTTGAAGTTGTATTTTGAAGTTTGTTAACGTAATCCTGGGAGGATGTTAAAGATCCTTTGTTTCTTTTAACTGGTACAGGGTCAAGGATGCGACATGTTTGCTCGCTTCCTTCCTTGCTTTTGTTTCCTCTTCACATGTGTCTCTATGACTGCTGTTGGTCTTATGTGCTGCTGGTAACTCTTAAATGAGCGTTTCATTGGGAGGGCATTCAGTATTCACTCAGATGCTGCGGTATTGACACTGAGCATCTGCTCTTGGCCCCAGTGCTGCCCAGAAGCCAAGCAATGCAGCCAAATCACACTCTTCCAATGGAATCTACTTAAAGTCCCTATAGTGGGCCATTTCTTACTCTGCAAATGCACTCAAGCATTCTGCAGTAATGGTTTGAGCTCAAGCCATCTCTGAGCGTATTGGATCACACATGAGCAAAGTATGGCCAGTGGACTGTAGACTGGGATGCTATGTAGTAAAATTAAATAAAAATAAAATCCATTGACCAAAAATCTAAAATAATGTTAATGGATGCAAAGGTGATTTCAACAAATCAATCCACTTTTGGTTATTTTTAGCAGGGAGGTTATTATATGGAAGAGTTGCACATTAAATCTTGTTTTACTGTGAACAGGGACAATAAAGGAATTGTATCTAGTTCATCGGTCCCTTGGACTGTGTGTTTCAATGTGAGACATGATGCCAGACTGATGGTCTTAGAACATGTTGATGCAGAGCTGTATTAGGGTTGAGTCTATCAAGGCAGAATAACTTTGATTTTCACTGGGAAATATTTGACTGCTCTTTGAAAACAAATGGAACAGTCTGCCTTGAGTTCACATTTATAACACAAGGGTGCGCGTGCAGTGAATTTTATTCATGACTTGTGCAGTGGTGCATACTTTATATTAGGCTGATTGTCAAATAATTTAGAAGTTGACGCAGCATATAATCGTTTTATTTAAGCAGTCTCTTCATTGTGTCATCATGTTTCAGCTCATGTGTCCCAGTGTGTTGTCCTTTGCGTACTTTACCTTATTTATTCGGAAAGAGTCTATACTAAATAAACAAATTGCTCATCCTTGATTTACACAGTGAGCTCATTGCTAATAAACACCATATGTAGCTTGTTACGCAGAATTTGAAAAAAAAAATGTAATCTACATTAACACTATAAAGTGAGTTAATAGATTGGAATAATCAATTAAGTAGAATTACAATGTTTGCCCTCACAAGATGATATTGATTCAGTATTCCAGGAAATCGATAACTGCGTTAATTAAACACTAAAGCTGTTAACTTCAGTCACTTTTTGTCCCTTGAAAAAAAGGTCATGGAAATGAAGTCCTTGCAGTGTTGGACTTCCTTATAGCCCTCTGTTATAAAGGACTACATTTGTTATATTGGTTACAAACACAATAAATACAGGTTATAAATGTGTTTACTGTATTGTGGCGAGCATACGAAAGTAGATTTTTTTTTTTATTCAGTTAAACTGCATTTCTGTTTATTAGTTATTTTAATTTCTCCATTTGCAGCTCTTTGAACAAGCCAGGCTTTTACTCATACTGTACTGTCCTTTGTGATTAGACCTTGAGAGCAGTTTAGCCTTGAGACTTAACTGCAGAAGTGTCCTTTCACAAGGTCTGATGCTACACATGTCAACGTCATAATTACCTCTCCCGTTACTGTCACACAAAGTCTGGTTGCATGCAACACCAGCACAGTGGATTTGCAGTGCTGACAGTACTGCACAATACTGGAGAGCTATTAGGAGTGTGATCCATTGTGCAAAAATTGCTTTACAAAGCCAGTTTCTAATCTAACCCCTGCTCTGCCTGTGATAAACCATTTTAACATGGAGACTTCAGTGCCTCTCATACGCTCTTCTTTGTCTTCTGTAACTTTGAGATATACAGATTGGTTTAGATAGAAGAAAGGCTGTTGTTAAAGAAAAAGCAGGAACAGATTGCTGCCCACCACGTTACATACAAGCTCAGCAGTTTTCTTTGGACTGTATTTTAATGGCTACTTTCATGGGTGACCACCCCTCACATATGCCTCACTTTACTGTCGGCTGGTTTTCCTTTTGGATTGAAAAGAACATGAAAGCAAATTGTATGGCTGTATCATTACCAATATCAAGCCAGCTTGGTTCCCATAACTGGCCTCATTTACCAGAATTTCACACACCGATTAACCGAGTTTTTGTCCTATATTCTTTTTCTATGTGTATATTTTCTTTCAGCCTCATGAATTTGACGAGTGCCGACTGGATATAAGTGTAAACGACAGTGTGTGGTACCTCAGAGCTCAGGACCCCGAGCACAGACACCAGTGGATTGAATCGATTGACCTGCACAGGGTAAGTCTGTAATGCAGCACACAGTGAACTGATGGTATCAAAAGAGATCAAATTCTTCTCATATTTAAAAATATCATGTATGGGTGTGTTAACTGTATGCACGTGTGTGTGTGCTTGTATGTATTTCTTAGAGTATCAGAGAAGGGAGGAGAGAGAAGGGAGGAGTCCAGGGAAGAATAATCATCCCTCCACCCTTGGTGCGTTTGTTGGCAAATCCATAGTAGTGTAGGAGCTCATGTGCATTTGTCTGTAGCACAGTAGTGTTACAGACAAATGCAGACAAATGTATGTACTCTGTGTGCGCACTTTAATCCTAGATGGTTCGTTACTGGTGCATGACTTGTGTAAGGGCTTTTTAACAAAGTAGGTATACATAGCTCAGTTATTCTAACACTGGAGTTAGCTGAGGCTTAGCATGATCCTTTTTCAAACACAGAAGCACAGCTCAGATTTAAATCATTTGCGTTGAGGTTACCCAGATATCTCAGATAACTCTTTGACTATCCAATCTGTATTTTCTTGCTTTAGCATCAGTGACAGTGAATTTATACGCTTTTAGAATAGAAGTTTGTCATTTACATCTGTTAGTGCATGGAGAGCAACAGTGAGAGCCAGAACTGATTTCCGTGGATAAAAGAAGGTTGTACTTGTTGTACTTGCATATTACTAGATGTATGTCACGTGTATAAATATTTTTTGCATTCTTGCTGAAGATAATTCTTTGTGGCATGTGGGGTTTAGTATTTATGCCTGTGTTTGAAAAAGGAAAAAAAAAATCACAAAAGAGTACAGATTTTGTATGCGACTATGCTCATTTCCAATGCAATAATACTTTACCACACCTTCTGCCTGTCTACTTCAACACATGCTGCTCACACATGCTACTTGATTTTAGGAAATCCCCCCTATATCCCCCCCTCCTCCCGCCTGTGCTCTTCTAAGCACCAGTGACTCAGACAAGAACAACAAGGAATGAATCGTGAGCATATACAAGCAAACCCGACCATCCCACCCACAATGAGTCACTGCCCTAAACCCTTCTTCTTAGAAAGCCCCGCTTCCCTGTCTAAACTATATTACTCACAGCACTTAGCAACCAGCGTCTCCAGGGAGACACAACACACTACAAGCTCAGGCATCAGTCATCTTACACTTTGAAAAAATGACACGTCCTAAAATGAAGCAACTCTTGTTCCTAAGATACTGTCACTGTTTAGATAAACTGTTTATGTTCTGGATCTAATCTCTTATGTCTCCCTTATACAATAATTTCATTACACTTATTCATTGTTAGAAAATTATAAAGTCTGTTTCTGCTCAGGCAGAAGGCTCTATGTTGCAACTTCTTTTGTCCAAAGAGTATGTTAATATGTATTTAGTAGGGCTGTAATCAGCAGGCACACTAAAGATTTGTACACCTATTATTTACCCGCAGCATGCAGCCTAATGACCTGTGCATGTGTGTGGGTTTTGTTGACAAGACACCCAGCATCTGGTACTTTTTACTCCAGTGTTAGTTTGTATTTTCTGATTTTTATCCTGCCATGGATAGAAAGCCTCTATTTGCTTGGATGGTTACTTTTTTGTCAACAAACAGATTAAAAAGTCTTTATATAAACATTTAGCCAGGGCTGTTTGTACTGGCTAAGTCAGTGGGGTAGCAGAATGTTGGCTAAAGGGCAAGCAGCAGTGACAGACATCCATCTGAACACAGGCAGAGCTACTTCTGGTCACTGACCGACAGTAACCCCAAGTTGGTGTGCCTGTCATGTGCGTTTACGTTTGATGCCCCCTGCTGGCTCAACATGAAACCGTCTTTTAAAGGGCCGGGTACTGCATCTCTTGTTTCTCATCAGTGCAGCTGGACCTTTTCTCTCTGCTGTCATAACTGTCTATTTTGAGGGCCAGGCTATTATGTAAGAGGAAAACTGAACCAGTCAGGCTTACAGGAAGCCAGCTGATATTGCAGTTGTCCTGCCACTACCAAACAAGGTCACTAAAACCTCGTTTGCTGCTGTTGTCACTGTGTCTGAAAATTTTTCACTACAACATTAAGTGTACGTACCTGATGAATGTGATGTAAAAAGTATTTTACAGTGTTCAAAGGAAGACAAAAAATTCATTATTTATTATTTTGAAGTTTAGAATAGTAGGACTATTGGTGACTACATTTGCGATCCATTTTCAGAGGTGTTGTAACAGAATAATTTGTTCACAGTTTGTGTGTGTGTCTGTATTTATTTTGGCAGGCTGATTCTGGTTATGGCTCAGAGTCCAGTCTGCGGAGACATGGCTCCATGCTGTCTCTCACCTCGGCCACCAGCGGCTACTCTGCCACCTCCACATCTTCCTTCAAGGTGAGCTTTCCCGGTACTGTTTACTCGAGCTGAGGACGTCAGAGGTACAGTTTTGGATCTGTACACATGATGGCTCTATTTGTGATGTTTGGATAGTTGTAGATGCACAGGCTGATAATTTTGGTCTGTTTGCATGTTGAAAATGTAAACTAAAGTTTATAACCGAAGCTGTTGTTTCTTCAGAAGGGTCACAGCCTGAAAGAGAAGCTGGCAGAGATGGAGACGTTCAGAGATATCTTGTGCAGGCAGGTGGACACACTGCAGAAATACTTTGATAGCTGTGCAGATGCTGTGTCCAAGGATGAACTGCAGAGGGATAAAAGTAAGAACCACAGGCACCCACACACCTACTAACCGTTGTTTAGGTGATCCAGTTTGGATATATATTTTGTCTTTTTAACATTTGAAAGACAGAAGAAATCAACTTTGTCAGAGTGTTTTAACTTTTTAAGTCAGCTTTCTTTTTATGTAGCCGCAACAATTGGTCTTTGATCATTTCAGGTGAAAATGCCAAACATTTTAGTTTCAGCTTCTCAAAAATGAGGATTACATTTTTTCCCCTTCTAAAATGTTTTACCCAAACTTAACATTCATGTTTCACCTATAACTCATGGTAAATATTTGTTTAGGAGAAACTTGGGCTGGTAAGGAATGTGTTTATGTGCTGTGACTCACCCGCCCCTCACACTGTCTTGGCTGGCTGAACATTTGTTCACGGCAGCCTGCACTGGGCACTGTGGATGACCGCAGTGAATAAAGCTCTGCTTTTGTTCTCTTCGCCTCCCTCTCTGTGCCTCTTTCACCCTCTTTCTGTTCTGAAGATGAAACCAGACCATTGTCATGTTGTGAAGCACAGCAGCGATCTGTCATTCTGATGTGATCTGTGCTGTAGCTTAAGTTGCAAATGGGCCACTAGGTGCTTTCCTGTTCTGTAGCCCTCACTTTCAGAGGGGTCCTGAAAGAACAGACTTGTTGACCTGTTGCAACACAAATCTGTTTGGTTTTCTTGTGTTTCCTCTGAATCTTTCGTCTGTTTTTTTTTTTTTTTTTCTTCCTCCAGTTGTGGAAGATGATGAGGATGACTTCCCCAACACCCGCACAGAGGGAGAGTTTCTGCACAACAATAATGGAAGCAAAGAAAAATGTGAGTATTGCAGGCACTGTCATTCAGAGAGCCTGGGAACTTGTTTTCAAATGTATCACTGATACATACATAGATCACTGAAAAAATGCCTAAGATCAGGTTGTAATATCACATGTAACCAAGGGTTATTGTTAAAATATTAAAAAATAACTTGTACCAAAAACTGTTAACTTGCTTATGAGAATACTCTGAGAAAGGGTACAAGCTGCAAGAGACCAGTAGCTGGCATGCTGGTTGTGAGTAAAGTTTCTACTTTCACATCTGTGTGATGTCACTGAGACAGGAAAGCTTTAGCATGGTCATCTGTGCTTTAATTGAGCCCATGTATGGTGAAACCTCTAGTAAGAAGAGGCTTTAGGAAGTCTAAAGCTTTTAAAATAGTTACATTTAGTTTTAACCTTTTACGGGGCAAAGCGACAAAGCCTTAAAAATTCTGTTTATTTCTGATAGCATTTACTGTACTTCCTCTGCTCCTCTGATTTGCAGTGTTCCAGTCCTTGAATCCCAAAGAAATCAATGGCATAGATTTTAAGGGAGAGGCCATTACGTTCAAGGCTACAACAGCTGGAATCTTAGCCACTCTGTCCCACTGCATCGACCTGATGGTGAAGAGAGAGGACAGCTGGCAAAAGAGACTGGATAAGGTCTGTAATCTCTGACTCACTGTGTTCGGATGAGTTTCATCTACACTTCTTGTTTGTTCAAATTCATGTTTATTTTGTGTGTGTAGGAGATGGAAAAGAGAAGAAGAATAGAGGAAAGCTACAAATCAGCCCTCAGTGAGTTAAAGAAAAAGTCTCACTTTGGAGGCCCAGATTATGAGGTAATGTGTAAAATACATCCACAATACAGTATGAACGATTGCTCATATGAGAAACTTTCATCTAATGCTCTCATTCTACATTACTGGTAGGAAGGTCCAAACAGCCTCATCAATGAGGATGAATTTTTTGATGCAGTGGAAGCTGCTCTTGACAGACAGGACAAAATAGAAGAACAGGTAAGCTAAAGATCAGCACAGTACAGTGTACCATCAACTATTTACAATCACTAATGTATTCTCCGATTAAAAACACCCGTTTCCATTTGTGTTTAGTCTCAAACTGAGAAGACAAGAATACAGAGATCTGACCCAGTTCCTCTTGGAGATGCCTTTTCAAGCTCCGGCACACACAGATTCTCCATCAAGGTTGTTAAACCCTTCATTCGCCCAGTCTCATTCCTGTGTCTTTTCCTGTACACTCGTAGTTTGCCATTATAGACTGTTGAATCCTCAGTAAATGCAGATGCCTATTTAAGAAATGGGCATCTGCATTTACTGAGGATTTACTAGCAGCATGAAATGCCACCTCCGATTTTTGTGTCCACAGTAAGATATGGTAGTACGCAGACAAAACATGTTCTCAATCTTTTGTGAAAGAGATTCTGTGATTTAAAAAAACCTTAAATGTACCAGATTCTATCCATCAGCTTCAGCGTTTAGAGGTTTGATTTTTCAGTTTAGTTTCCTTCATTTCCACCACATGGGATACATTCAGTTCCTATGTTTCTAATCTGTTTGGTAAGATGTGCCCAATTTGTTTATTTTGGCAGTCCAGAATTACTACCCGAGAAATAAAATAAAGCAAAATAAGCCTGCGCTCTTGAGTGCAGCAGGCCCATCAACTAATCATCCTCTGAAGAAGAGATGGAAAGTGGTAAATGGGCTGTGTGGCTTTTCCTGTTACAAACATCAGTCATCAACAAGGCGGTTTTGTGGTTTCAGGACACTTTTGCCTCATTTTCACCAACAGGGTGCTGTTCTGAAACCTTTCTGAGAACCAGACCACATTTACTGGTTGCTATATAGCATTTCTAGAGGTTCCTATTTGGTAGGAAATCGTGGTGGGCAGAATCTGAGAATGAACTTTGCTAATAATTGTTGAATCTGTTGTGGTAGCTCCTCACATATTGTTGAAAAAGCTACTCCTACCTCCTGAACAACAGCCAAGTCAGTCCATGTTTTTGCAGACTGAAGAGTGAAGGCGCTGTACAGCTGTAATTTTTATATTGGTATTATTCTAATGAATTGTTATTTCCAATGTTGATAAATGTTCTAAAAGTTTGTGTTTTTTTGCACATTTGGTTTTTATTAGACATACATTCACTCTATTCTCAACCTTTTCAAGTCGATCAATATCATCTTCTCTTTTTGCTCCTGGCTTTGTGTTGTAGGTGGAGGAGATGGTGCAGAGTCACATGACCTACTCCTTGCAGGATGTTGGTGGAGATGCCAACTGGCAGCTGGTTGTTGAAGAAGGTGAAATGAAGGTATGAGCAAGATTTGAATCTAACATGGTGCTCGCATTCGCATTAACTTATTTTAAACAGGTTATTGTAAACTGAATTTGCTCTTAAAGCAACATTTATCAAGCCCAGTTTATTGGACGACATGTTAAAGCCTCATTATATAAGAAAACGTGATTATGACTTGATTTCACATACATGTGGCTTGTGTATATACAGGTATACAGGAGAGAGGTAGAAGAAAATGGGATTGTACTGGATCCGCTGAAGGCCACTCATTCAGTAAAGGGGGTGACTGGTCATGAGGTGTGCCACTACTTTTGGGACACTGCCTACCGCAGTGACTGGGAGAGTAAGTTTGTGAACTTAAAATCAATTCAAGTCTACTTTCAGACAATTTACTGCTGTGGTGGTGTGTCGGATACACAACTCTAAATATTCACTTTCATATATATATTTTAAATCTACTCTTTGATCTGTGGTGACAAAGAGAGCAGATATGGGATGTGTGTTTAAGTGGTCTGTGTTTTCTCATTTGGTGGGTGTATCCGAAGCGTTACACTATCAGCAGTGACAAACACTGCCATAATAAAAGGGAAAGGGGATCGCTGTTTAGAAGGAGCAGCCAATCAAAAGAAAGCTGGCTGAAAGGGAAGGGGAAGAGTGCAAAAATGACTTGTTTCAGATCGAGGCTGAACTTGAGGGCTTCGCCAGAGCTAAGTATGAGATAAATAATCCTTAATTTAAACGGAATCATGCAACACTATTACTATATAATAAGCCCTCTTATAAATGTTATATTTTATGTGTATGATGTAGAAGATACAAAAGGTAGTATAACTAACTATATAGTATTGTGTAGTTAGTAATACTGCCTTTGTATCTCCTAATTTTACCCAAATTTAGCATTTAATATGTAAGTCCTATTTTTATATCTCCTGGAGATATAAAAATGCACCACGGGGAACTCAGGTTGAAACAGCATTTCGGTATGCTGTTACTGTATATGTTGTTGTATTGACTATAACTATATTGAATGTTGAATCTAATACTGCCATCTTTTTGCTTCCTTTAGCTACCATTGAAAACTTTAATGTTGTGGAGACGCTGTCGGACAGTGCAGTTATCGTATATCAAACACACAAGGTGAGAGCCACAGGCTGAGTTTAGAACATTTAGATTTTCATTCAGACACAAACACTGTATGCAGTGCAGTATGTGTTTGAAGGACACTTAAATACCTCACCATTGATTAGAGCGCAAGTCATTCTGGTCACACCTGAAATAATAAGAACTAATTTGCGTTGCAGCGGGTGTGGCCTGCCTCGCAGAGGGATGTGTTATACCTTTCTGCCATGAGGAAAATTGTGGCCAGCAACGAGAATGATCCGGACACCTGGCTGGTCTGTAATTTCTCTGTGGATCATGATAATGCACTGGTGAGCAGTCGTGTCCTGAGGTCTGACACAAAGAGCTTCTATTTTTCTTTTTTTTTTTAATAAACATGTAATACTGACACATTTGTTCAACAGCCAACCAGCAGGTGTGTCCGTGCCAAAATCAACATCGCCATGATCTGTCAGACGCTCGTCAGTCCACCAGAGGGAGATAAAGAGATCAGCAGGGACAACATCCTTTGTAAAATCACCTATGTTGCCAATGGTGTGTGTTGCTGTGTTAGCCACAGCTGATGTTAGCAGTCATAAGGCTGTTTAGTTTGTTTGGTGGGATGTTTGGTGTTTCTGTCTTTTGTTTTGTTTTTTAACACAATTCAAGCATTAGGGAGATACTGGTTTGTTGTGGTCATGCATCAGTAAATGCTGCGAGAGGTTGTTCAGTCCTTGAAAGTGGTGTTATCTCCAGAAACTTTAACTTTATCAGATACAGTTTAATTATTTGATCCCCTGCTAAATTTGTAAGTTTGCTCACGTATAAAGACATAAACAGTCTCTCCTTTTTAAGAACATGGCATCTATCCATCAATGTTTGCATTTTCCTCCAGACATTAAAAATGACCGTTATGTTTAGAATTTGAGTTTAACCCATATAAGTCATGGCGGTATCATCATTTAAAGTAAGTAAAGAGATGAGGGTCACCCTTTACACCCTTTATTTTTCCAACAGATTGTACTCAGCAACTTCCCTTTTAGCAAGAATGCTACAAACACAACAATCATCTAATCCGAGTAGAGAAGGGCATAGTGTAAACAAGTAATCCATGGCTTGTACAGTAAAATAAAAAGTCCAATAAATACTTGCACATAGTAAAAGGAAAAAAAAACGATATAATTTTTGCCTTTAAAAATCCAATATAGGTCGGGCTCTATTTAAAATTGTTATTTTTCCCTCTTTAGCATTAAGCCCGCGTTCTGCCAGCGGCCCAAACAAAGAGCCATGCAAATGTAATGGCTTTAAACTGAGCGCTACCTACATGTTCACCAATTACAGTTGTATCAATGATTGATGTATGAAAATAGGGTTAACCATGGTTCAGTGCTCTTTGTTTGGTATGTGCTTGAAGCTGAAAATAATTTTTCTGTCATCTGTGTGCAGTGAATCCAGGAGGCTGGGCTCCTGCCTCTGTGCTCAGGGCCGTGGCTAAGAGGGAGTACCCCAAGTTCCTCAAACGCTTCACCTCCTACGTCCAGGAAAAAACTGCTGGCAAACCCATCTTATTCTGAAGCACAAAGGGGAGACATCACAGAAAGTGTTCCAGTGTTTTGTTTGTTTTTTGGGGGGGAGGGGGGGGGGGGGGGGGGGGGGGAGTCTCGCC
>VUQR01005883.1:1861-15326 GCA_015108515.1 Hemichromis elongatus
AGACTTTCCCCCCCCCCCCCCCCCAATGTGCAGCACAAAGTTACTTCTGTGGAAATGAGAAGAATGTGTGATTTATTATGCCGTGTATACTGTAGGGGGAACGATAATAGAGAACATAAAGATTTATAGCTTTATAGCTATAGAACGACATGTTTATACACGCAGAACCCATTAAGAACAACCAGAAATGTGCTGTATAACCCAATCGTCAGGCATCTGTCATGTGTAATGAAAAATAAAGTAGACATGTAATCCTTCTAACTATGTAACATTACATCTTAGTGGATACTTACTGGATTGCTTGAACCACTGTACAAGTATGCATTCCAGTTTAACCACTAGAAGGCTTCTGTAAAATGTAGTTAAACACTGGCTTAAAACTGCACTTAAATAAATACTCCCGAACACTGCTGTTAACGCGCATGTATTTGTATAAGCTTAGCAAAACAAGATCAGATCTATTGATTGTGCTATGAAAAGACCAAGGTCAAATTTAATGTACAATAAGCAATGTAAAAACATGGAGTGATTAATATTCACTTTCTTGATTATGTCCAATAAAACTACTGATTTAAACCTAAAGGCACAGTGTTTCAGTACTGCTGTTGTACTTCTGGTATAATTCCTGATTGGGCATGAAACTGTCCTAATGACCTGACATGTTTGTCAGCTGCAGCCAGTAAGTAGCACAGCTGTCATTTGCTTTAGCTTACTCTGCAGACCTCCATGCTGAACATGCTATGTTGTCTCCCTTAACCCCACCTCCCCCTAGACGAAGGTAGGAGAGGTCTGAGACAACCAGGCTCCAACACTACTGACCTCTATATGACGGTCAGTACATGTGACTTCAAAAACAGTCTGATTTACTCAGTGCAAGTTACCTTGTACACCATTCCAGACACGGTCCCCAGTTGTTGGGATGTGGGTGCAGAGCTACACTGATGTATATGGGAATGGACAGAATCGTTACATTGCAATACAATACGTCTCACACATTTCCAGGCGTACCTGCTATTCCCTCATGGACAAGATTAAATTAACTCCCCCCAAATGCCACTTCCCAACTTGTGCTGATATCTGTGGCTGTCAGTCTGTCCTCTAATGATTATTTTTGCTCCGTCAGCAGGAATACAAACTGTTCCTGTTTAAGAGAAACTTTCTGACTTGTGATTTTCCTTGCAGAGTCCTCACCAAGAGTACATTTTGCAAGGCTGCAAGCTCACAGTGATGCAAATGTACAATATATTGGCTTATTCATAACATTTAGTTTGCAAAATGTTATTGCATTAAGTTGTAAGATCTAGTGTGACCTACTCTGGAATGATTAGATGCTTTTTATTTTCAGTAAGCTGTATAACAAGTTAGATAAAGACAAATGCATTATATACTGCAAAAAGCTACTGTATGATTAAGCTGTGGCAATGAGTAGTGACTGAAAGAATGAAATTGTGCAACAAGGTTGGCTAGGCTCGCCCATAGCGATAGGGTGAGGAGTTTGGCCATTCTGGGGGGGCTCAGAGTAGATGCAGTACTCCACATCGAACAGAGCCAGTTTAGATGGTTCATGCATCTGACCAGAATTCCACCTGGATGCCTCCCAAGAGAGTTGTTTTGAGCACTTCCTATGGCAAAGAGGCCCGTAGCCAGACCAAGGACATGCTGAATAGATGCTATCTCTCAGTTGGCTTGGGAATACCTTAAGTCGCCCCTGAGGAAAGGGAGGTCTCGGAATCTCTGCTTAGATTGCTTGTGGGACCTGGACTCAGATAAGCAACAGAAAACTTCACTTTTCCAAGGAAAAATTGAATCAGAGAAGATGAAGATGCAATCATTTGAGGAGCAAAAATACTTTCTGTACCTCTTTTTAGTCCTGGTGATGACTTTGTTTTAATTTGCCTTTAATTGGCTTTTGAAAATATGATAGATATATGATTACTCAGTAGAATTATTTTTTTAGTAGAAAGTTAGCCCAAAGAAAAATGCTGACAGAGTCCCAAGGACATAATTTGTTGACAGACCAGTGCATATTGCTCGGTTGCTGTGGGCATAATTCCACTGACCTCAATTGTATTGTAGTCCTGGCACATGAAGTGCATGTTTGTTTTAGTTGTTGCCAAAGATAGTACTGTACAGTAGGTGTTAGGAGATGCCAAATTTCTGAAGGCTTTTGCTTTGTCCCTTACAATGTTTTGGTTTTGCCTGCAGGATATGTGGTTTAAGATTTTTTTGAATAGCATAGCCTGAAGTTACCTTGGCCAGCGTAGATCTTAATGTGCCTGCTTGGGAATGGTAAGCATTAAGAAGCCCAAAAATTTCACTATGTGTAAAAAAGGAGAGAAAGAAAAAAGGATATTTAAGAATAATATGCTTTTTACTTAATTTTTACTCAACTGCCCCTGTAGTGACATTTTGTTGATTAGCAGTGCCCATGAAATGGTCTAATGAAAAGGCATTTTCCTGTCAGAATAAGCTCACCATCTCGTACACCACCTTGTTCTTTGAAAAAAACAAGCCAAACAGCAAACAGCACTCGACTCTCAGTCCATATTTTGCCTGTGAGCTGTGACATTTCTCCAGCGCCAGTACTGATGCTTGTGTCCATTAATTTGCTTATTTGGAGGCAATTATGCTTGATGCTATTTGTCAGATTGCAGGCGTGTGCATTTCAGCGAGCACACTGCTGATTTGCACCGCTGTCGCTTAGGGTAATTAAACCACACCAAGAGGTGGAGCACCTGATTGATTTCTTAAACTGCTTTTGTGTAGAAAATTGCTCAAATAGAATTCAGTGTGACATCAGTACACAAGCAGTCAACACGCACACACACACACACACACACACACACAAACTAGCTGCTGTCGAATGAGACAGGAGGCTATTACACTCAAAACTATTAGCTTGTCATGAGCTGATGGACTGTTGAAATCTCACACAAAGACAAGAAAATGTGGTCAAATGTGCCAAAGCAACGAAAGCGCAAGAATGCTTTAGCTGCTAACCACCACCTAAAAGAGGCTATTCCATTACTGCCACTGTATCGGTGTCATTTTGCACCGTGCTCACCATCCTTTCTACAAACCTACCATGGGGTCTGCCCGGCTTCTTTTTGGTATAATGTGAAGCTTTGCAAGACAGTCACCAGGGAACCAATTACTTTTACAAGGATTGACTGGTTTCATCTATTTTTTATGGGAGGTATGGCATGGAGGGGCTTCTGCATACCAACCCCCCCCGCCACACATTCTCCCAGACCATCCATTCAGAGGCAGCCCTGCTCAGTACCAAGAGTGCCACTTTTCATGGCGCTTGTAATAATAATAAGTGTGCTGTGGTAGTATAGATCAGAGCACTGACTTATCTCAGTATCCTCTGCACTACTATGTGTTTATTCTTTCTGCTGGTAGACGAGCACTTTAGTTTCTTTTCTGCTAAACTGCCTAAGATGGAAATCTGAATGATGCTGAATGGATCAAACATATAGGATTTCAAATTATCCAAACACTGCCCTGCTCCGGCATCTAAAATTCAAAATTTGCAAGTTGTTGGCTTTTCAAGTATTTGAGCTGGCTTGTCAAAGAATCTCTGCAGTATTCTGGATGTCAAATTCAAGAGTTTCTTGACAGATGATAAAGCAATTATGTGAGATAAAGATATTAAAGGCGTGGCCTTAAGTGGAAATAATCTCCCTGTACATTCTGCACTAATTCTAGTATTTCTGGACAATCTCCTGACATTTGGAATGCATCATATTAGGTGTGCAATGCTTGACATATACTGAAATACAGCACAACAACACTGAAGGTTGGAGTCTGATGCCCAACAAGGGAAGGGGGGAAAATACACATGTCAGCAAAATGTTAATGTTGTTTCTCATTACTGCTGTGCCAATGGAAATGGCACATGAAATAAACCATCTCCTTCCATTGTCCTCGCATTATAGCTGAGGCACCATGTTGCAGAGCAGAAAGGGTGGGTGGGGAGGGGGCAATGGAGAATAGGGTGGGGTGTTGAATTATGGGAATGATCCTGCTGGTACCATAGGTGTGCTCAAGGCTCATGTCCCTCTGCCATATATTTCTGCCTCTTTCATCACAGCTCCTCTGTGTGCACCTCATACATGTAAAGCAGCTTTTTGATGGAGAGGGGGACAGAAATGGGGAGAAACTGAAGGGAAGATGAGTGGATTGGTTAGGGGTGCTGGAAGAGTGTAGTGAATTTCGTTAATTTTTATTTATTCTGAGAATGATGTGCAAGTGCATTTTCTCTGTAGACTCCTGCTTTGTATTCCCATTTTCACCTATTTATATCTGGCTGCTACGTGTTTTCTTTTTTTACTGTTTTGGCCACTGAGCAGCTCACTGAGGGTTTAAGTGCTTTGCATTGGGACACCCTGACTACAGTAATTAAGGCGGCAAGTACTATAATGTCCAGATTTTACCAGTAATGTCTCTGTTAAGAGCTGGTTGTGTCAACAGCTGGGCTGGAATAAATTTAGGCTGGGGCACTAGGTTTGACCTCTGCAGTTTTCTTTATCGGTTATCTTATCTTTTTTCATTCTGGGAACATGTCAGAATTTCTTCAAGTGGCATACAGCAACAATTTAGTTTTTTGTCACACTTAAATGTTTCAGATAATCAAACAAATTTTAATATTACACAACCAAAGATAACCAGGGAATAAAGCTGCCCCAACCTACATGGGCCTAGTGAAAAAGTAATTGATCACTAAATCTAATAACTGGTTGTGTCACCCTTGGTAGCAAGAACTGCAATCAACTGTTTGCAATAACTGGCAATGGGTCTTTCGAAATTTTTGTCTCACTTTTCTTTGTAGTACTGTCTTAATTCAGTTCCACTCTTGCATGAACAGCACGTTTAAGGTTATGCCAAGTATCTCAGTTGGATCCTAGTCTGGATTTTAAATAGACTGCTCCAGAATCTTCATTTTGTTTTTCTATTTGTTTGTTTTTTTATATATTTCCAAAGAGTGTGCTTAGACTTTAGGATATGAATTGATGCAGGATAATTAGTTACAGTAATTTAGTCTTTACTGTTAGGAGTACAAAGGTAGTGAAGAATGAGGAAGAGAGAGGTGGAGGGGAAGTCAAAGGTGGTGAGTAGAGCGTTGGCGTTCAGGCTTGCGGTTCTGGAAAGGCGGAGCTGGACAGCAGCTATAGTAATGCCTCAAACAAAGGTCAGAGCACATATCTGCTTCTTTTTAATGTGAGCCAAGGTGTGTAATTGAGACGTTAATGGAGAGGATAATGATCCAGTGCGAACCTTGTTGCAACCGTAGGGCCCCACCACACACCACTGCACTTCAGTAACACAGCTACCATCTTTTCTGTTAGCAGGCATGGGGAGAAGCAAGACCATTATTACACGCAGAGTTAACAGTACCCCTAGCATATCGTTATGGTGTGATTGTAGAGAGTTATTACTGTTTGCAGGAGTGCAGCTGACAAGGCCCTTGGCCTGAGCTTTCAGACCACCAATTTACATTTCTGGTCAGCACTGGCCACCCACTCCCATTGGCACTGTTCTCAGTTCCACACTGTGTTGCACATGCATTTCCAAAAAAACATTAGCGAATGAAAGGTTTACTGCCAAAATGCAATGTATCCTTTTGGACAGAGATCTTATTTCTGTTGGATATATGAAGAAAAACAAAGAGATCCTTGAAATTTGCATCTGAAGAAAGGTTTTAACATAGCCAAAACTTGAGAATTGAAAAAAAAAAGAAACAATTTTGTCTTTGAATAGTTGATGTTTTTTGGAATGAGTCTAATACTAATTACTGTATTTCCTGTCAGTGAGACTCACAAGGCAGGTTGTAGATGGATCTTTGATTAAGACTGACAGAAAGCAACTGTTTAAGCATCCATAAGAACTCCAATCAAGTTTTTAAAATAGACTCATATAGACTCTTTTATATAGGGAAAAAGAGACGTTTCCCTTATTCTCAGGCTGACAGTAGATATCGGGATTCTCATCTTTGAAAGATAAGATGTATGATAATAATTTTCTTTTGTTACCATACAAACCACCTAAAATCAGGATGGCTGGTCAGAATCATAAAGCTCTAACAGAAATTTATTTTAACACCGCACATTCATGCTCGAGACAGACCACCAAAGGCGTGAAGACATGTCAGATGAAGACGATGAGGAGCTTTGACAACCTCCCTCCAGTCAGATTGATCTTATTCCTTACTGGGAGTACTGGCACCTTGTTCCACATCACGATAGAGTTAGAGAGAATGCCACACACCGCTCAATTCACCCCCTCAGATCATCCAGAGACTTGCTCCTCATGATGGCACGCCACTATTTTTAACCATGCCGTCATCGGGATCGCTCAGGCGTATGCGACCCCGCTTCTCAGTCACTGGTGCTGTGAATCCCAGCCCCACCCTGCTGAACTCAGCAGGGAGTCTGATTCTGCTCGCACTGGAAAACCAATTCGCCATGAATATTCAAAAGGGTTTTTAACATTCAGTGTGTGTGTTGCTGGGTTTGTGTAGAGATTTGGAGGAGAGTGAGGAATGGCCTTCATGCTGTTGGTTGAGCAGTTAACATGACAACATACACCTGACTGGCTGGCTGCTTAAACTGCAAAATCTATAAGATGCTCATAACATTATACAATGTGAAAAGGATATGTGTTACTGTTCCATGTGTAGCACACAGAAAGGAATGACTGAGCATATCATGTATTTGTATGTGTAGTAAGAATACATTGAGTTGTTTTGTTAAAGAATTCTGTGAATGAATGTAAAATAGTTGCAAAAGTGAAAGCACGGTGAACGTGAAAGAGTCCCAGGCTTTGCCCTCTTTACCTGGTAATGCTTTATCCCAAGAGTTAACGCACCTTTATTATTGAGGCAAGCCTACCTGACTTGCCTTAACATTTACTGCCCCAAAATTGCTTAACCCCCAAGCCACAATATTCAGAAACATTTGTAATTAGCTCTTGTTTGATACATGATGATGAGTAGTAAAAGAAACTCTTAATAACTAATGCTTGTTCGGCTTCCTTATTTGCAGGATGAGTGCACAGAGGGCAGCTAATGCAATGATTTGGGTCTGTAATCCAGGATTAAAAAGTGAACGCCAGCTAATGCAAATAAACTTTTGCTGTTGTTTGCTAAAGAGCAAGCAAACAAGCACCATTCTGTTTGTTTTGTGTGATTTGATAGTGGCCTTTTCCTGGTCTCACTTCCAGTCTCAAAAGCCTCCTATCTTTACGACATGCAACATTGATAATTGCTCAAACTAACAGGCTTGTTCAGTGATAAACAGATGAAAGGATGACCTGCTTTTTATGTAGCTATAAATTTGATAATGTTTACATTCTGTCACGGTCCTGGGTCGGTTCGACCCAGCATTTTGAGTTTTCCATGTTTTCATTTATTTTGCATTATGGAGTGTTTTGGGGTTCTCTGGGGTTTTTGGTGATTTACTGTTTATTATTATGATGGTTCTGTTTTTGGGTTTTGTTAGCAGGGTTTGTGTGGGTTTATTTCTGGGTCTAGTTGCGTCATTGTGATTTGTTTCCGGTTCCTGTTTTATTTTGATGGTCCAGGTGTCATGTCAGTGTGTCTTGCTTTGTTCCCCAGGTCTCATTAGTCCCAGCTGTGTTCCCCACCTGTTCGTAATCTCCCCGTGTGATCCGTGTGTATTTAAGTCGTGTCTTGTTATGTACTAGTCGCTGGTTCGTCTGTGTAACAACCCTTTCTACCTACGCTGTCTTTCACCCCGCTCCACCCGTGTGCTCTCCCTGCGATGGTCTCTCTTTTGCCTCGGCTCACCCTCATGTTCGTGTTTGTGTCAGTAGCTTTAGTGTTTTCCCAGTTTAGTTAGCCTAAGTCCTGTTTGCTGTTTTCCCTTTGTTTTTCCACCTTAAATAAATCATCTTTGCACTACAGTTTAATGCCTGCGATTGGATCCTCCTTTTCCACCTCCACACGGCTCACCCTCAGCATAGCCGTGACACATTCATGTGTTCTTAGCGAGTCTTATAGCAATTATAGTTTTGCTTGGTAGTCATACAGTCCTGAAATGCAGAGGTGGGAAGTAACAAAGTACAAATACTTAATGTACTAAGGTCGAATTTTTAGGTAACTGTGATTTACTTGAGTGTTTTTTTTTGACAACTTTTCACTTTTATTCTCTACATTTTTAATCAAATGTCTCCTTACATTTTAAAAACAGGCTTGTTACTTTTGGTTTAATTCATTTAAAGACTCGTCACTGCGAGTCTTCAGACATCAGACCAATTTGATCTAAAACATATTAAACACCAGGGGATGTAGGATGCAAAGAGATGAAAGAGGCAAAACCATGTGCCTTAGTCAGGGGTTAAAACCGGCTGGTGTTTTTATTCATTTTTATTATTATAATTATTAATAATAAAATATGTAAATATTTTTTGCATAATACCAGAACGATTGGAGGTGTCCATAAGTTGGAGCTGTGAGAAAAGAAAAAGAGCCAACTTGACTCAGAGATGGAGAAAGATAAGAAAGACAGGACAGAAGAAGAAGTCGAGAGGTTAGATTTAAAGGTAAAGACTGCTGAGTTGTGTTTAAGAAACTAGAAAGTTTGCATGTAAGTCCTCATGTTTTCAAATGAGATATTGGGTTTGTAGATGTGGCATTATGTTTTCTCATATTTTGAAACATATTTAGTGCAAAATAGACAGATGTAGAGTAACTGTGTTATGTGAATGTGACTAACTGATCACAGCCTGTACATTAAGAAAATCAACCGGAGCGCTCAATAGAAATTATTCTGAACTGTGATTCTTTTCCCCATGCTGAGCCATTGCAAATGATTTTAGTGTTCCTCACCTGCTGAATCCACTTTAACCCCTGACTGTACACATTTTCCAGTCTATAGGCAGAGTCGCTCTCTACAATGCAACAGAAAATAGAGCTTTTTTCTGCTCATGCTCTACTAAACTGATTCCTTGATTAAAAGGTTATTATTTAGACTGAAATAAAGTTTGTATTCCTATATGCTATTATTAGTGCTAATATTATTTTATTATTACATTAATATAGCATAGGGTTCAGTTAGCATTGCATAAAAATAGGTGGGCTGCGTGACTAAGAGCTAAAGAGATGTTAGAGATGAAGGATGTTCAGAATTCAGTGATTTTAGAGGTAATCAAGTGTTAGTTAGCTTAAAGTTAGAGACTGAAAGTGAGTAAGAAAGTAATTTGAGCAGTTAATTCCTCATAAAACTGTAACTTGTTGTTAGATTTCCTCTACTTTATATAATGAACAGACAATGATCAATTAACTTTGGTACCAAGCTAGCTAGTGAACTCATAGTTCTAAATTTAGTGCTCTTTTTGCTTTGGCGCAACAAGCTAAAAAGTGATGTCTGTCACTTAACGTAATGTGATATATTAGTTGAATTATTATTATTTGTTAAATTCCTTTGGTGCATTGGCGATGGGGATAACCCACCATTAAAAATGATCCAACAGCTAACATAAACGATGATCTACTGGTTAGGTAAAACAATCTGTTTTCTGCTGGGACTATTACACCTTTGATATTTCTCTTTCAATTCAAATTTAATTAAATTGTATTATTTGGGACTGATGACCACCTAGATGTTACAGCTTCCATCTTGTGGTAGAAAGCATGACAAATAGCTGGCAAGCCAGCTGGTTCGTACTACCTAATAGAAATAATTAGAGTAAATAATTTTATGTTACTAAGTATAGACAATCATTATTCATGAAGCCCAATCATTAATCCTTAGTCATACTGGTGAAAGCATGCAATGAACATGCTTTCGCAGAGATTTTGGAAACATTGTGTTTTATTTCTGAGATATGCAACTGGGAAAAATAGAGAATTGAGACTACAAAGCAGTCAATGTGCCTCATAGTGATTTGCATTAGCTGGGCTTTATTACAGAATCAAGATTCTTAAGGTAAAAAAAGTGATGTAGTTGCTTCTGTTAAAGCATGCTGTGTCTGTCGAACCTCAGAAATTGTTCAGCTCTGAGCTGCTATTTGCTTTTGTTACTAGCTAATTCATTCAGTTGCATCTCCTGAGGAGATCCGTGTTGGCTTTGAATGTTTTTGTAACCAAGCTGTGTGGACTTTTTTGAGGTATTAAAAAGAAAGACCTGGATATTCTTTGGAAGCAGTTTTTTTTTTTTTCATTTATTTGGTCATGTAATGTAATTTACACTTGAATCGATTTAATCAAAGCTGGAACAGAATACATGAAATTCCTGAAGCACACATTGTAAAATCACCTAGTGTAAAATTCCCTCTGCAGCACTGATTCAAACACATGTGCAAGCGCGCGCGCACACACACGCACGCACGCACACACACACACACACACACGCATGGTATTCCCTCTCCAGCATTGGTGTGTGAGCTTTATGATGCTCTGGGAGCCATGCTGGTTTTATGAGTGAACCCTGGCACTGAAAACACACCTTGCCAGGCATCACACCTCTGTTTCAGACTGGACCTTATTAATTCCCAACCCTGGATCCCCGTCCTTTCTCACTTACCCATCTAATACAGCTGACCCACCTAGTTCACAGGTGCAGCATTGCCTCACAAATACCCACGACACACTGGCTGTTATAATTTTAAAGCAGATGGGAAGCTTGCATAAAACTTAGTTCCCAGTGACCAGCTGAGAGATATTCATGCAGTTCAGCTTACTGACATTTTTGGCAAAGTAGGTCACCCACTCTTTATGAAACCAGATGATATTTGAACCACAAGAAATTTGAAAGGCAGATGGTCTGATGTGCAAAAAGGTGTACATATCATGTATTTAGAAGAACATTCAGTTATTTATTTAAAAGAATTGTTGAACTTGATGCTATAGTCAAAATACGGAAAACAGATGGTGGAAATGGTGGCACAAGCAAAATTTGTATGATTTGACACTGATAGAGAAACACTTGTTGGCACTTACACTTCTTGGTAGTTTGGTCAGCAGATTCACACACATCTCAGTAAAGGACATCCAAAAGGTTTCCTCTTTAAACAAATTCTTCAGCTTTCTTAGCTGCTGCTGAACAGTTGACAACTTGGGCTCCCTCCACTCATTTTGTATATGACTAATGTCTGGAAACTGGCTAGGCTACTTCGTGACCCTAATGTGCTTCTTATTTAGCCACTCCGTTGTTGCCTTGCTGTTATGTTTTGGGTCATTGTCATGCAGGAAGACTGATCCATGCTCTTCAATTTTCCAGTTGAGGGAAGGAGATTCTCTTCCAGATTTTGTAGTACATGGCCCAGTCCTTTGACCCCTCAATGTAGTAAAGAAATCCTGTTTCCTTACTATAAAAATAGCCACAAAGCATAATATTTCCTCCTCTGTGACTGACCGTGGCAATGTTGTTCTTTGGATTGTACTCAGCATTTCTCCTAGTCCAAATACTGTGGGTTGTTGACTTGATGCGAAAGACCTTGATTTTGGTTTCATCTGATCCAGCATTTTCTCCCAAACCTTTTCAGAATCATTTAGATATTCACTAAAGATTACATATTCTAGATATTCACTTTAGATGGCTTGTACATGTATCTTCTTGAACAGGTGGACCATGCATTAGCTGCAAGACTTGAGTCCAGCTGTGTGTTACCATTTTTTTCTTAGTGACTGTAAATGCCTTCAGGTCATTAACAAGCTCCTCTGGAGTATTGCTGGGTTGATCCAACAGCTTTCTGATGATCATTCCCTCCCAATAAGAAGATTTTATGTGGAGCTTATAAGCCAGGCTGAGTGATGTCATATTTTTTCTATTTCCAAGTAATGATACCAACATTTGTCACCGTCTCACCAAACTAAGTCACCAACTTCACCAACTTCTCTTGGTCTTGCAGCCATCAGCAAGATTCAAGGCTTGTGCAGGTCGGCATTGTCCTTTACAGTCTTTCACAGCTCTTTGGTCTTTTCCGTGAGTGTGGAGAAGTTGGAATGGAAAGAAATTGATTCCAGAATCTGGCTGAATCAAACACGTACATTTCTCTTAATGACATGCGACTCAACTAATAACTTTTATATAATTTCTTTTCTTAATTTTTTATTGATATTCTGTCTCTCACTATGAAAATGAAACTACCGTAAAATTTGAGGCTGTTTAATTCTTTGCTAGAGAGCAAACATACAAATTCAGTAGGGGATGAAAAAAGCAACTCTGTGAAAATGACTGAAAATTATAGTTTTCAGACGAAAATGCCGTTTTCAAATCTATCCAGGCCAGTGTGGACATGGCCTAAGTGAATCAGGAGTGAAATGTCAAGTGTCTCCAGTGGATTATAGAAAAAATGACAGGTGGAATTTTTGCATGTAGTGATGTCTGCTATTATATTTTTCTTTGCCAGGGTGATTGTCCTCTTTTCCCAACCATGTCTCCCTCTTGTTGTGAACTCGTGTCTCCACACATTATTTTTAGTTGTCTGAACACATTTTTTTTTGTCTGTTTTTATCTCCTCTGTGAATCAGACGTAAAGGCTCAGCACCTATATCTGAGTTAAACTCCCATCCTCCCCCTTCTCACGCCTAAACATAGTGGTCCTCCACCCTTTTCTGTCCCTTCTTACCTTCACCCTGCTGCTGACCTACCTCCCCCAACATCAAAGCCGTGTGCAGGGCAACGTCTTGTAATTCGATTCAGTATTAGCCACGATACCGCACATCAACGAGTTCACAGGTTCTGAATTGACACGGGTTACTTCTAGAAACGATCCTCTTCTTGTTGCCTTGATCCTCTTCCATACTGGGGTCAAGGGGAATTTAATCACTTGCTTTGTGGTGAAATAGACCATGTTGTTGTCAAATGCCAGACAAATTTGATTTAGCACATCTAGGCAGGTGTAAGGTTTGGGGATTGCAGTCATTTGCACAAAAAACATGAACTAGTCACAATCAAAGGCACGGGCATGATAATAAAATTACGTTTCAGGATTTTTTTTCTTTTTTTTGCTTTAATGTCATCCCACATAAGCATGTGCATGTCTGTGTTTGCCTTTCTGTCTCTTTCAGAAACCCCGTCAGCCACATGCTTGAAGTCTGCATCTGGTGTTAGTTTTTCCACATTTGCATGGTGCTGGCGTGTAATTTAAGATACATGACCATGCATGGCAATTTAATTAGATTTATTTTTTAGAATGTGAATTCACCCTTCATTGGAATTTAATTTGCACCAAACAACCCTTGGGCTGCTCATTTTGCGTGACAGTAAGACTGACACACATTAGGTGCTGCTCCATGCAACACTGGGGTGCACGTCTTTTTGCCTATTTTTAATGCCAGCATTAATTTAATTTTTCCTTGTTGCTACTATTATTGGTTGTTGTTTACACTACCCAGGGAAGGCTTTTAGGGATACTCACTTGATATTTTATATTAGATAAGGCAAGGTAAAGCAGTCTTTGATGAACTTTAAAGCTGTATACAATAGCTGCCCATTTT